>JADRCD010152627.1:0-14258 GCA_019843815.1 Montemys delectorum
GTAACCAGTAACCCAAGAGTGTTAGATGCAGAAAGGCTGGAGATCTGAGTGATGATCAGCAACCTTTGGATGTTCTGATAACACTGACTGATGGTTCATTGACTTTATGAACCCAAACAAGTCAAAACAGGCGAGTTCCCAGTTGATGGCCAACTGCTGAGGTTGAGAGGGTGCCTGAATAAACAGCCTTAGGTGAAGTCCAGTCTGGAATTCTCTACCAAATAGCTGACAGGCAGAAAGTATTAGGAATAACTTTCATAGAGGCTGAAGAGATGGCTCAGTGGCTAAAAGCCTATCCTGCCCTTGCAGAACATTTGAGATTGGTTTCTAGCACCCACATTGGAGGTGCTCACAACTGTCTATAGTTCTGGAGCTAGGGGATCTGACACCTTCTAGTTTCCCAGGGAAACTGTACGCACATGCGCATATCAGAAACCTCAACATCCACATATACATAATTTAAGATGTTAGTTATAAAAAAGAATAGCAAATGTAGTAAACCACAATTTACATGTCCTTGGATTACATTGGAGAGATCTTTTACTGTGTGGTCATTCATCCTGCTGAGTATACAGATGTCATGGGTGTGAGTCACGCCACAGTACCACAAGCTTTCTTTCTTTCTTTTTTTCTTAAATTTTTCAAATATTTAAATGCATTTTATACACCAAACATATTAATAATATTGAGTATTTTGAGTGTCAAATAATACGTAAAATTAGTTCAACTTTTATATTCATATCATTTCATACACTAAAAATAGCATTAATGAATATTTAATGCTATCCATAACAGTGGGCATTTTATCTAATGGTGAATACTAAATTGTTTCAAAACATACAAAATATTCTTTGGGAATTAAGCATAGTAAAAAGAGCATAAAATATTAAAAATGAATCATGAAGAAATACATACAAAAATCCTTATATGATACCACCTTACATAGTGAGACAGTATTTAAAATGCATTATATACCTGTGTATATTGTCTGACAATTAGTTTACTTAAAAAAAATTAGTAATGTTTTTAGAGAGAAATTATCTTACCAGTAAGTATATTTTTATTTTATTTATTTATTTTTTATTAGATATTTTCTTTATATACATGTCATATGATTTCTCCTTTCCCAGTTCCCTTCAAAAAACAAACAAAAACAACAAGAGCAAACCCCTGTTACCTCTTCCTCCCCATGCTTAACACCCCACCCTCTCCCACTTGTTGGCCCTGGCATTCCCCTACACTGGGGCATAGAACCTTCACAGGACCAAGGGCCTCTCCTCCCATTGATGATCGACTTTGCAATCCTCTACTATATACATGTTGCCAAAACAATCAGTCGAACCATGGATAGTCTTTAATTGGTGATTGAGTCCCTGGGAGCTCTGAGGGTACTAGTTAGTTCATATTGTTGTTCATCCTAAGAAGCTTCAAACCCTTCAGCTCCTTTGGCCCTTTCTCTAACTTCATTGGGGAACCAGTACTCAGTTCAATGGATGGCTGTGAGCCTCTACATCTGTGTTAGTCAGATACTGTCAGAGCCTCTCAGGAGATAGCTATATCAGGCTGACTTGTCCTTCCTTCAGTCTTTGCTTCATAGTTAGGCTCTGCAACTCCTTCTGTGGGTTTTTTGTTCCCTCTTTTAAGAAGGAATGAAATGTCCACAATTTGGTCTTCATTCTTCATGAGTTTCTTATGGTTTGCGGTTTGTACTTTGTGTATTTTGAACTTCTGGGCTAATAACCACTTATCAGAGAGTGCATACCATGAGTGTTCTTTTGTGATTGGGTTACGTCACTAGGGTGATATTCTCCAGATCCATCCATTTCCCTAAGAATTTCATAAATTCATTGTTTTTAATAGCTGAATAGTACTCCATTGTGTAGATGTACCACATTTTCTGTATCCATTCCTCTGTTGAGGGACATCTGGGTTGTTTCCAGTTTGTGGCTATTATAAATAATGCTGCTATGAACATGGTGGAGTATGTGTCATTATTACATGTTGGAGCAACTTCTGGGTATATGCCCAGGAGTGGTATAGCTGGGTCTTCCAGTAGAGCTATATCGAATTTCCGGAGGAACCACCAAACTGATTTCCAGAGTGGTTGTACCAGCTTGCAATCCCACCAGCAATGAAGGATTGTTTTTCTTTCTCCACAACCTCTCCAGCATCTGCTGTCACCTGAGTTTTTTATCCTAGCCATTCTAACTGGTGAGAGGTGGAATCTCAGAGTTGTTTTGATTTGCATTTCCCTGATGACTAAGGATGTTGAACATTTCTTTAGGTGCTTCTCAGCCATTCGGTATTCATCAGTTAAGAATTCTTTGTTTAGCTCTGTAGCCCATTTTTAATAGGGTTATTTGGTTCTCTGGAGTCTAACTTCTTGCATTCTTTGTATACAGTGGATATTAGCCCAGTATCAGATAGAGGGTTGGTAAATATCTTTTCCCAATTTCTTGGTTGCCATTTTGTCCTATTGACAGTGTCTTTTGCCTTACCAAAGCTTTGCAATTTTATGAGTTCCCATTTGTCAATTCTTGATCTTAGAGCAGAAGCTATTGGCATTATCTTCATGAAATTTTCACCTGTGCTTATTTGCTCAAGGTTATTTCCCACTTTCTTTGCTATTAGTTTCAATATATCTGGTTTGATGTGGGGGTTCCTGATCCAATTGGACTTGAACGTTGTACAAGGAGATAGGAATGGATGAATTTGCATTCTTCTATGTGATAACTGCCAGTTGAGCCAGCACCATCTGTTGAAAATACTGTCTTTTTTCCACTGGATGATATTAGCTCCTTTTTCAAAGATCAAGTGACCATAAGTGTGTGGGTTCATTTCTGGGTCTTCAATTCTGTTCCATTGATCTACCTGCCTGTCACTGTACCAATATCATGCCGTTTTATCACAGTTGGTCAGTAGTACAGTTTAAAGTCCGGGATTGTGATTCTACCAGAGGTTCCTTTATTGTTGAGAATAGTTTTGGCTATCCTCGGTTTTTTGTTGTTCCAGATGAATTTGCAAATTGCTCTTTCTAAGTCTGTGAAGAATTGAGTTGGAATTTTGATGGGGATTACATTGAATCTGTAGATTGCCTTCGGTAAGATGACCATTTTTACTATATTAATCCTGCCAACCAAGAGCATGGAAGATTTTTCCATCTTCAGAGATCTTCTTCAAGTTCCTACTTCAGAGACTTGAATTTCTTGTCAATCAGATCTTTTACTTGCTTAGTTAGAGTTACACCAAGGCATTTTATATTATTTGTAACTATTGTGAAGGGTGTTATTTCCCTAATTTCTTTCTCCGTCTGTTTATTCTTTGTGTAGAGGAAGGTGTCTGATTTAGTTGAGTTAATTTTATATCCAACTACTTTGCTGAAGTTGATTATCAGGTTTAGGAGGTCTCTGGTGGAATTTTTGGGGTCACTTATGTATACAATCATATCATCAGTAAATAATGATAATTTGACTTCTTCCTTTTCCATTCTTATATCTTTGATCTCCTTTGGTTGTGTAATTGCTCTGGCTAGGGCTTCAAGTACAATATTGAATAGGTAGGGAGAGAGTGGGCAGCCTTGTCTAATCCCTGATTTTAGTGGGATTGCTTCAAGTTTCTCTCTATTTAGTTTGATGTTGGCTACTGGTTTTCTGTATATTGCTTTTACTATGTTTAAGTATGGGCCTTGAATTCCTAATCTTTCCAAGACTTTTATCATGAAGGGATGTCGGATTTTGTCAAATGATTTCTCAGCATCTAATGAGATGATCATATTTTTTTTCTTTGAATTAGTTTATATAGTGAATTACATTGATGGATTTCCACATGTTGAACCATCCCTGTATCCCTGGGATGAAGCCTACTTGACCATGGTGAATGATCATTTTGATGTGTTCTTTAAGAATTTATTGAGTATTCTTTCATCGATATTCATAAGGGAAATTGGTCTGAAGTTTTCTTTCTTTGTTAGGTCTTTGTGTGGTTTCGGTATAAGAGTAGTTGTGGCTCCGTAGAACGAATTGGACAGAGTACCTTTGGTGTCTATTTTGTGGAATAGTTTGAGGAATATTGGTACTAGGTCTTATATGTTGGTTTGATTAAACTCTGCAGTAAATCCATCTGGTCTTGGGCTTTTATAGTTGGGAGACTAATAATGACTGTTTCTATTTCATGAGCAGATATCGGACTGTTTGTGGATGTTGATCTGATCTTGACTTAACTTTGCTACCTGGTACCTGTCAAGAAAATTATCCATTTCATCCAGGTTTTCCAGTTTTGTTTGCTTTTATAGTAGGATCTCATGATTTTATGGATTTCCGCAGTGTCTGTTGTTATATCTCCCTTTTCATTTCTGATCTTGTTAATTAGGATACTGTCTCTGTGCCCTCTCGATAGTCTGACTAAGGGTTTATCTATTTTGTTGATTTTCTCAAAGAACCAGCAAATAGCAAAAACTCTTTGAAAGTAAACATTAAGAAAAAGCTAATTTCAAGAACAGTGAGAAAAATTATCAATAATATTTCCATGATGTTTGTAGAACATGATTTTAATATTTTCAACTGTTATTATTATTCAAAAGGTATATTATTCAGCAAAGACAATAATTATTTTAAGAGATATTTCACTCTTATATCTCCCTTTTCATTTCTGACTTTGTTAAGGTGGATACTTTCCCTGTGCCCTCTAGTTAGTCTAGCTAAAGGTTTTATATCTTGTTGATTTTCTCAAAGAATCAGCTTCTTGTTTTGTTGATTGTTTATATAGTTCTTTTTGTTTCTATTTGGTTGATTTCAGCCCAGAATTTAATTATATCCTGCCTTCAACTCATCTTGTGGGAATTTGTTTCTTTTTGTTATAGAGATTTTATGTGTGCTGTAAAGCTGCTAGTGTAAGCTCTCTTCAGTTTCTTTTTGGAGGCACTCAGAACTATGAGTTTTCCTCTTACTCCTGCTTTCATTGTGTCCCATGATATATCTTCACTGTGTTACTATGATATATCTTCATTTTCATTAAATTCTAAAAAGTCTTTAATTTCCTTATTTCTTCCTTGACCAAGGTATCATTGAGTAGAGCACTGTTCAGCTTCCATGTGTATGTGTGCTTTCCCTTGTTTCTGTTGGTATTTAAAACCAGCCTTTGTCCATGGCGATCTGATAGGGTGCATGGGATTATTTCAATCTCCTTGTATCTGTTGAGGCCTGCTTTGTGACCAATTAGATGGTCATTTTTTGAGAAGGTACCATGAAGTACTGAGAAGAAGGTTTTTTTTTTCTTTAGGATGAAATGGTCTATAAATATGTTACATCCATTTGTTTCATAACTTCTGTAAGTTTCACTGTGTCTCTTTTTAGTTTCTGTTTCCAGGATATGTCTTTTGCTGAGAGTGGGATGCTATTATTGTGTAGGGTGTGATGTGTATTTGGGCTTTAGTAAAGTTCCTTTTATGAATGTGGATGCCCTTGCTTTTGGAGCATAGATGTTCAGAATTGAGTGTTCATCTTGGTAGATTTTTTCCCTTGACCAGTATGAAGTGTCTTTCTTATCTTTTTTGTTAACTTTTGGCTGGAAGTTTACTTTATTTGATAATAGAATGGCTACTCCTAGTTGTTTCTTGGGATCATTTGCTTAGAAAATTGTTTTCCAACCTTTTACTCTGAGGTAGAGTCCACCTTTTTCATTGAGGTGTGTTTCCTGTATGCAGCAAACTGCTGGGTCCTATTTATATATACAGTCTGTTAGTATATGTCTCTTTATTGGGGAATTGAGTCCATTGATGTTAAGAGATAGTAAGGAAAAGTGATTGTTACTTCATGTTTTTTTTGTTGTTGTTGTTAGAAGTGGAATTATGTTTGTGTGGTTACCTTGTTTTGGGTTTGTTGAATGATTACTTTCTTGCTTTTTCTAGGGTGTATAGGGTGTAGTTTCCCACCTCATGTTGCTCTTTTCCATCTATTATCCTTTTATTTAAAGATTTATTTATTTATTATATGTAAGTACACTGTAGCTGTCTTCAGACATTCCATAAGAGAGAGTCAGATATTGTTACACATGGTTGTGAGCCACCATGTGGTTGCTGGGATTTGAACTCAGGATCTTTAGAAGAGCAGTCAGTTCTTCTTACTGCTGAGCCATCTTTCCAGCCTCCACCATCTTGTAGGGCTGGATTTATGGAAAGATAAATTTGGTTTTGTCATGGAATATCTTGATTTCTCTGTCTATGGTGATTGACAGTTTTGCTGGATATCGTAGACTGAGCTGGCATTTGTGTTCTCTTAGGGTCTATATGACATCTGCCCAGGATCTTCTAGCTTTCATAATCTCTGGTGAAAAGTCTGATGTAATTCTGATAGGCCTGCCTTTATATCTTACTTGATCTTTTTCCCTTGCTGTTTTAAAAACTCATTCTTTGATTAATGCATTTGGTGTTTTGATTATTATGTGACAGGAAGAATTTCATTTCTGGTCCAAACTATTTGGAGCTCTGTAGGCTTCTTGTATGTTGATGAGCATCTCCTTCTTTAGGTCAGTGAAGTTTTCTTCTATAATTTTATTGAAGATATTTACTGGCCCTTTAATTTGGGAATCTTCACTCTCCTCTATACCTATTATCCTTAGGTTTGGTCTTCTCATTGTGTTCTGGATTTCCTGGATGTTTTGGGTTAGGAGCTTTTTGCTTTCTGCATTTTCTTTGACTGTTGTGTCAATGCTTACTATGATTTCTTCTGCCCCTGAGATTCTCTCATCTATCTCTTGTATTCTGTTGGTGATACTTGAATCTATGTTTCCTGAGCTCTTTCCTAGGTTTTCTAACACCCGTATTGTCTCCCTTTGTAATTTCTTTATTGTTTCTCTTTCCATTTTTAAGATATTGGCTGGTTTTGTTCATTTCCTTTGCTTGTTCCTTAAGGAATTTTTTTATTTCCTCTTTAAGGGCTTCTAGTTGTTCACCTGTGTTCTGTATTTCCTCTATCACCATCATAAGAAGTGATTTTAGATCTGAATATTGCTTTTCAGGTGTGATGGTATATCCAGGATTTGCTACAGTGGGAGAATTGGGTTCTGATGATGCCAAGTAACTTTGGTTTCTCTTGCTTATGTTCTTATGCTTGCCTCCTGTCATCTGATTTTCTCTAGTGCTACCTGCCCTGGCTTTATCTGACTGGAGCCTATCCTTCCTGTGATCCTGGTTGTTTAAGAACTCCTCAGAGTTCAGCTGTTTCTGTGATCCTGTGACTCTGGGATCTTGTGATGCTGAGATCCTGGGTATATCAGAGCTCCTGGGAGTCAGACTGCCTCTGGCACCCTGAGATACTGGTGTGACCAAGCTCCTGGTATCCTGGTATCCTCGGATCCTGTGGTCCTGCCTGGCTGTTAGATCACCTGGGAGTAGAGCTTCTTCTGTGTGTTGTTGGACTGGCTGCAGAGTTAGCATCCAAGATCTGCTCAGGACACCTCTGATCTTATGATCCTGAGCATCTTAGAACACCTGGGTGTGGACTTCTTCTGGGTGTTTTGGTACTGGCTGCCCATTTTGAGCCCTAGGTCTGCTCAGGACACTGCCCCAGAACAGAAGAAACCTGTGGTAATGGTCTAGCAGAGTTTCTGGGCACCTGGGTCTCACTAGTCTCAGTTACTTTTGGTGATGGGGCAGATGATGTGTCATCAACACCTCTGATAGTATGATGTTGGGAGTGTTAGAGCACCTGGGAGTGGAGCTTTCTCCAGCTGTTGTGGTACTACATGCTTTTTAACCACCAGATAAGAGGACACTAAGTGATGTCTATGCCCCTTCCAGTCAATGCTCTCATCTGCAATCCTCCCTGCACATGGCCACTGTGCAGCTATGTGGCAAGTTCATTTCAGTTCACATCCAAGAGTGTTTCCTTTGTGGTGTTCTTGGATTTGCTTACTAGCTCTAATAATGTTCCTTGAGATTCTTGACATGCATTGGTAATGGACTAGGCCACCTGTCCTAATGTAACGATGAAAGCTAGACCACCTGCCACCGTCACATCTACCTACTGCTCCTTCTCTGCTCTCTGTGCTGCACAGGAATCCATTGTTCACCCCAGAAACCTGTCTCCAACCTGCAGCCTGTTGGGGTTTCCCTTAACCTGGTTACTGCAGCCCTGAGTCTCCAGTCCTCAGAGCCACTGGAGATCCCAGCTTAAGTACTAGATGAAGTATATAGCTCGATTCTTCATGAGACAGAGACTACCCTGGTGTATATAAACTATTCCTGAGTCAAAGGCCTAGGTGGCCAGTGATGTGGTGTGTGGGTCCTCCATCACCATGGATCACATAAGCTGTCCTACACCCTGTAAGGGGCACAGACACATCTTAGTATCCTCTAAACAGTCATTGGCATCTCACATGCCCAGAATGAGGACTGAGTGAGCTATTTTTGGTGATGACTCCTGCCTTTATCTCCTGGAGGGTTCCCTATACATAGTGAACAATAAGGCTACATGCAACCCATTCCTCACAGATGAAATGTGTAAAATTTCCATGGGCTTAGCCTTGTCATTTGTTGATCACCCATAGAACTGTGGGGAAGCTTGGCAATTCTTTTTGATAACCACCTGTTTAAACATGGTACAGTGTGTTTGCACAGCTTAAGGCTCAGGGATGCTGAGAATGGTGAACGCCATTACTGTTAAGCTGATTTTATCCTCCTCTGCATCGTTCCTCTGTCTAGTTTGACAGAGAAGAATCCCAGAAAGTAGAGACCTCTGTCCATGAGCCTTGATATGACTCACATAGAATCTGTGTCCCTAACTGTTAGGGACACTGTTGAGTTCAGGACTGCCAGGTCACAATCACATAGTTTATAATTGTTCACTGTTGTTGGTATTTGCACAATTTCTGCCACCCAAGCTGCTTGCTTTCCCTGCTTCCAGGGTGGCCTGGGCAGTCCCATTTCCATGATTGACCTGTTTGGCTCAGAGATGTAGTCCACAGATAGACATAAGCAGGTTTTTTCTTTTTTTATTAGATATTTTCTTTATTTACATGTCATACAATATCTCTTTTCCCAGTTTCCCCTCCAAAAACAAACAAACAAACAAACAAACAAACAAAACGACAAGAACAACCCCCCGTTCCCTCCCCCCTCTCCCTGCTTGCCATCTCACCCTCTCCTGCTTACTGACCCTGGCATTCCCTTTTACTGGGGCATAGAATTTTCACAGGACCAAGGGCCTTTCCTCCCATTGATGACTGTCTTGGCTATCTTCTATTATACATATGCTGTTGGAGCCATTAATTCCACTGTGTGTACTCTTTGGTTAGTGGTTTAGTCCCTGAGAGCTCTGAGGGTACTAGTTAGTTCATATTGTTATTCATCCTAAGAAGCTGCAAACCCTTCAGCTCCTTGGGTTCTTTCTCTAACTCCTTCATTGGGGACCTTGTACACAGCTCAATGGATGGCTGTGAGCCTCTACTTCTGTTTTAGTCAGGTACTGCCAGTTCCTCTCTGGAGACAGCTATACCTGGCTGGATTGTCCTTCCTTCAGTCTCTGCTCCATAGTGAGTCTCTGAAACTCCTTCCCTGGGTATTTTGTTCCCCCTTTTAAGAAGGAATGAAGTGATTTTTCTCTCTGGTGACATTCTAAGGCAGGACCAGCCAGGAGGCATAAGCCTCAGGAACTGCAGGGGAGTCGCAGGGCTGCAGGGACAGGATCCTCTCAGCTTCCGAGTGACAGAGCTGGATCAACGACCATCTCTGCCCCTTTCCTGCTAATGGAGGGCCTGCCTCCAGGGCATGCTTCAGCCTAGAGACTCAGGAGAGATCTGCCATTTTCTCTCCTGTGACTTTCTAAGGCAGGACCAGCTGGGAGGCACAGGCCTCAGGAGTTGAAGGGGAGTTGCAGGGCAGCAGGGACAGGACAAGCTATAGTCATAGACACCAAGAACATCTAAAACCAGAGATTAAGAGATGGGGAAAGGCAAACCCAAGAATCCTACCAACAGAAACCAAGACTGTTTGGCTTCATCAGAACCTAGTACTCCCACCGCAGCAAGCCCTGGATATCCCAAAACACTGGAAAAGCAAGATTTGGATCTAAAAACATATCTCACAATGCTGATAGAGGAACCTAAGAAGGACATGAATAACTCCCCTAAAGAAATACAGGAGAACACAGATAAAGAGGTACAAGCCCTTAAAGAGGAAACAAAAAAAATCACATAAAGAATTACAGTAGATCACAAATAAACAAGTAGAAGCCCTTAAAGAGCAAACTCAAAAATCCCTAAAGAAATTGCAGGAAAACATGAACAAACATGTGAAAGAATTGAGTAAAATCATTCAGGACCTAAAAATGGAAGTAGACGCAATAAAGAAATCACAAAAACAGACAACCCTGGAGTTAGAAATCTTAGGAAAAAAAAGTCAGGAAACATAGATGCAAGCATCACCAACAGAATACAAGAGATAGAAGAGAGAATCTCAGGGGCAGAAGATAACATAGGCAACATTGACAGAAGAGTCAAAGAAAATGCAAAAGGCAAAAAGACCCTAACCCAAAACATCCAGGAAATCCAGGACACAATGAGAAGACCAAACCTAAGGATAATAGGTATAGAAGAGAGTGAAGACCTCCAACTTAAAGGGCCAGTAAATATCTTCAACAAAATTATAGAAGAAAATTTCCCTAACCTAACGAAAGGGATGCCCAAGAACATACAAGAAGCCTATAGAACTCCAAATAGACTGGACCAGAAAAGGAATTCCTCCTGCAACATAATAGTCAAAACAACAAATGCACAAAACAAAGAAAGAATGCTAAAAGCAGTAAGGGAAAAAGGTGAAGTAACATATAAAGGCAGGCTTATCAGAATTACACCAGATTTCTCACCAGAAAAAATGAAAGGTAGAAGATCCTGGGCAGTTGTCATACAGACCCTAAGAGAACACAAATGCCAGCCTAGACTACTCTACCCAGCAAAACTCTCAATTACCATAGATGGAGAAACCAAAGTATTCCATGACAAAACCAAATTCATACAATATGTTTCGGCAAATCCAGCCCTTCAAAGGGTAATAAATGGAAAACTCCAACAAAAGGAGAGGAACTACATCCCTGAAAAGCAAATCTTCCAATAAAACTAAAAGAAGATAGAGACATGAACAGAATGCTGGCTCAAACAACAAAACTAACAGGAAGCAACAAATACTTTTCCTTAATATTTATTAACATCAATGGACTGAATTCACCAATAAAAAGACATAGACTATCAGATTGGGTACATAAATATGACCCAACATTTTGCTGCATACAGGAAACCCACCTCAGTGACAAAGACAGACACTACCTCAGAATAAAAGGCTGGAAAACAATTCTTCAAGTCAATGGTCCCAAGAAAAAAGCTGGAGTAGCCATTCTAATATTGAATAAAATCAACTTTCACCCTAAAGTGATCAAAAAAGATAAGGAGGGACATTTCATATTCATCAAAGTTATGATCTACCAAGATGTACTCTCAATTCTGAACCTCTATGCTCCAAATGCAAGAGCATCTACATTCATAAAAGAAAGTTTACTAGAGCTCAAAGCACACATTACACTGCACACAATAGTAGTGGGGGTTTTTAACACAATGCAATGGACAGATCATAGAAACAGAAACTAAACAAGGGCACAGTGAGATTAACAGAAGATATAAAACAGATGGATTTAACAGATATCTATAGAATTTTTTATCCTAAAACAAAAGGATATACCTTCTTCTCAGCACCTCATGGTACCTTCTCCAAAATTGATCATATAATTGGTCACAAATCAGGCCTCCACAGATGCAAGAAGATTGAAATAATTCCTTGCATCCTATCAAATCAACATGGTCTAAGGCTGCTCCTCAATAACAACATAAACAGTAGAATGCCCACATACATGTGGAAGCTTAACAACACTCTAATCAATGATAACTTGGCCAAGGAAGAGTTAAAGAAAGAAATTAAAGACTTTCTAGAGTTTAATGAAAATGAAGCCACAACATGACCAAACTTATGGGACACAATGAAAGCAGTCCTAAGAGGACAACTCATAGCTTTAATTGCTTTCAAAAAGAAACTGGAGAGAGTATACACCAGAAATTTGACAGCACAACTGTAAGCACTAGAACAAAAACAAGCAAATTCATCCAAGAGGTGTCAAAGACAGGAAATAATCAAATGCAGGGCTGAAATCAACCAAAAAGAAACAAAAAGAACTATACAAAGAATCAACCAAACCAAGAGCTGGTTCTTTGAGAAAGTCAACAAAATAAATAAACGCTTAGCCAGACTAATGAGAGGGCACAGAGATAGTTTACTAATTAACAAGATCAGAAATGAAAAAGGAGACACAGCAACAGACACTGAGGAAATCCAAAAAATCATGAGATCCTACTACAAAAGCCTATACTCAACAAAACTGGAAAATGTGGATGAAATGGACAATTTTCTAGACAGATACCAGGTAGCAAAGTTAAATCAAGATCAGATCAATGATCTAAACAGTCCTATATCTGCTAATGATATAGGAACAGTCATTAATAGTCTCCCAACCAAAAAAAAGCCCAGGACCAGATGATTTTAGTGCAGAGCTTTATCAAACCTTCAAAGAAGACCTAATACCAATACTCCTCAAATTATACAACAAAATAGAAACTGAAGATACTCTACACAATTCATTCTATGAAGCCACAATTACTCTTATACCTAAACCACACAAAGACCGAACAAAGAAAGAAAACTTCAGACCAATTTCCCTTATGAAAATCGATGCAAAAATACTCAACAAAATTCTTGCAAACCGAATCAAAGAACACATCAAAATGCTCATTCACCATAATCAAGTAGGCTTCATCCCAGGGATGCAGGGATGGTTCAGTATACAGAAATCCATCAACGTAATTCACTACCTAAACAAACTCAAAGAAAAAAAAAACATATGATCATCACACTAGATGTTGAGAAAGCAATTGACAAAATCCAACATCCCTTCATGATAAAAGTCTTGGAAAGATCAGTACTTCAAGGTCTATACTTGAACATAGTAAAAGCAATATATAGAAAACCAGTAGTGAACATCAAACAAAATGGAGAGAAACTTGAAGCAATCTCACTAAAATCATGGACTAGACAAGGCTGCCCACTCTCTCCCTACCTATTCCATATTGTGCTTGAAGTTGTAGCCAGAGCAATTAGGCAACAAAAGGAGATCAAAGGGATAGGAATTGGAAAGGAAGAAGTCAAATTATCACTATTTGCTGATGATATGATAGTATACTTAAGTGACCCTAAAAATTCCACCAGAGAGGTCCTAAACCTGATAAACAACTTCAGCAAAGTAGCTGGATATAATATTAACTAACCAAATCAGAGGCCTTCCTCTACACAAAGGATAAACAGGCAGAGAAAGAAATTAGGGAAGCAACACATTTCACAATAGTTACAAATAATATAAAATGCCTTGGTGTAACTCTAACTAAGCAAGTAAAAGATCTGTTTGACAAGAACTTCAAGTCTCTGAAGAAGGAAGATCTCAGAAGATGGAAAGGATTGGCAGGATTAATATAGTAAAAATGACCATCTTACCGAAGGCAATCTACAGATTCAATGCAATTCCCATCAAGATTCCAACTCAATTCTTGACAGACTTAGAAAGAGCAATTTGCAAATTCATCTGGAATAACAAAAGACCCAGGATAGCCAAAACTATTCTCAACAAAAATGGAACCTCTGGTGGCATCATAATCCTGGACCTTAAGCTGTAGTACAGACCAATTGTGATAAAAACTGCATGGTATTGGTACAGTGACAGGCAGGTAGATCAATGGAACAGTATTGAAGACCCAGAAACGAATCCACACACTTATGGTCACTTGATCTTTGACAAAGGAGCTAAAATCATACAGTGGAAAAAAGACAGCATTTTCAACAGATGGTGCTGACTAAACTGGCGGTTAGCATGTAGAAAAATGCAAATCGATCCATTCCTTTCTCCTTGTACAAAGCTCAAGTCCAAGTGGATCAGGGACCTCCACATCAAACCAGATACATTGAAAATGATAGAAAATAAAGTGGGGAAGAACCTCAAGCAAATAGGCACAGGGAAAATTTCCTGAAGATAATGCCAATAGCTTCTGCTCTAAGATCAAGAATTGACAAATGGGACCTCATAAAGTTGCAAAGCTTCTGTAAGGCAAAAGACACTGTCAATAGAACAAAATGGCAACCAAGAAATGAGGAAAAGATCTTTACAAACCCTCCA
>JADRCD010152642.1:0-15405 GCA_019843815.1 Montemys delectorum
ATTGAAGTATCATAGCATAGTTATATATTTATTCTCAGCTAGAATAACAGAAATCCTAGATTGTTTGAGACAGCTTTGAGAAGTACATTTGATTCATAATAAAGTTTAAATCAGGAGGGGATAGAGCTGGGAGCACCTGTAAGCACATATATCAGAGATCCCTGTTGGGAAGAGAAAACAATGACCTGATTCCTAGAAGAGTTTGAGGTACACTCCTCATAGCTTTTTTTTTTTTAACCCACTCCAACATCTTCATAGCTTAATGACCTGTTAGACATCATCGCTATTTGGAATAACCCCTACTGCATTCCCCTTAAAGGAACCGCTGCAAGCTCCTGAGCAGGCACACTCACCTTACTGAGTATGAGCGAACATAGTCCAAAGCATCATGACCCTGCAGTTGAGGAGCACATGCTGCTGCTGTTGAGCATGCTTCTGCTGGATATTGTGTGTCTTAATCACTATTCTATTGCTATGAAGAGACCGAGTCAACTCTTAACAAAGGAAAGCATTTAATCTATACAAAACTCAAATTTAGTGTGTGTGTGTGTGTGTGTGTGTGTGTGTGTGCACGCGCGCGCGCATGAGTGAAAGAGAGAGAGAAAGAGAGAGAGAATATATCCCCAAGAGGACATGCTATGTATGACAAGAATTCCTTATGATAGAACAGTTTGTTTCATGAAATTGTATGGGTAATGTTTGAAAAGTTTCTCCAAACATAGTCTTTCAAGAGGAAAATGGAAATCGGGGCTTGGTGACACACCTCGAATATTAGCACTAGGTAAATAGGTGCAGAGAGATCTGGATTTCTTGTCATCCTTTACTCATAGTGAGTGTGAGTCATAGACCACCTGTCTAAAAAAAGCAAAATAGGGACTGGAGAGCTCACTCAGCTTGCTGTTCTAGAGAATCAGAGCTTGCTTCCCCACCCCTGCATTAAACAGCTCACAGCAACCTGTAACACCAGCTCCAGCTTCCATGGGTACACAGATAAACACATACACATAGTAAAAACTGTATTTACAAAACAAATAACAAAAGCAGACCTAGTTTGTTTCCTGCTCAGAAACATCTAGTGGCTGTGTTTTTGTCAAATGAAACCCAGATCTCAAGCTGCCTGTCCTGTGGCTGCTTTTCCCTCATCATGTTGTCCACTCTTCCTGTCACTCCACATGTGTAAATCTTCCCCTGTTGAAACCGAACCTGTCTCAATACTCAGGTCAGTGCTACTTCTACACAGGAACTTCTGGGAGCTCCCTCTCTTAGACAGGTTCTGAGTGCCTTAGGACACTGTTACCTATTAGTTACTGTTAGAATGCTCGGATCCTTGTTAATCCATTAAAGGAGACTGGTGCATGTTCAAAAAAGCTGATGGCTGTTCCTGAACGTGCATTTATCTGGCGTCCCTTGACTTTGTTTACTTCTTCCTGATGTCTACATCAACACAGCATCTCCTCCTCCTAGTTTTTTCTGCTGTTATTAATTGTTGAAGTGTCAGGAGCCATCTAGGAGAGGCTAAGCTAGCAGATAACTTTCTTGGAGGTGGCTACTGGTTTTTGCATGGCCTACAATGGCTGAGCTCTGAAGGTCCCAAGAGACTTCATCTCAAGATTGCTTCTTGCAGCTGATTCGCTTTTTCCTCTCATTGTTACATAGTCTAATGATTCCTGGGCATTAGCCCACTCTATTGGGCAGATTTTCTGTAGATCTATAAAGATATACCATCATGTAGTAATGCTGTATTGACAAATTGATGATTTCATAATTCCTGATAATGATTTTATAAAATTACTCATTTGTTTCACATAATTTTAGAAAAAACATTTTAAGAGACTTTTTTGTTGTTTTCCCAGAAAGATATGATAAAGTTAGAATCAAGAATAAAACGTGCTTACTCTTTGTAGAAAATAATTAGTAAAGGCTGCATAATTAGGAATACAGTGAGCTTTCACAATTACACTAAAAAGAGAAATAGGCTTGGGACAAATTTGTAATCAAGGAAAAACATTCTAGGTCAGATCCAAGGATTTAAGCCACAGGTGTGCACTATATTAAAACGAGGCCTGTGAAACTGTTGCTTTGAACTTATAATGAGGGTATGGATTGAAGCACTGCTTTGAACTTAATATCAACATCCTTCTGTGATGCCCCCTTTGGGTAACATTTTATCTATGAGGTAATTTTCTAAAGAACTCTTGTCTAAGAAGATATTAGAAGGCCAGAGAGAAGGAATAAAGTGTGGCATCTGGGGCTCTGCCCCATCTCTCCACCAAATGTATGTGTGTGGCTTGGGGGCTCTGCCCTATGCACCAAATGCATGCATGCATGCATGCATGCATGTATGTATGTATGTATGTATGTATGTAAATATGCATGAACATTTGTGGAGTTGATGAGACAGGTGAGTCAGGCATGACGTGTGTGTGTGTGTGTGTGTGTGTGTGTGTGTGTGTGTGTGTGTATGCGCGTGCGCACGAGAGAGAGAGAGAGAGAGAGAGAGAGAGAGAGAGAGAGAGAGAGAGAGAGAGAAGAGAGACTGTGCATATTATCCGTATAAAGGATTTTAATTCTTTTCTTTTCTCTCTGGTCCACAAATTGTGAATGAGTTCTAAGCCTCTCACCTGGCCAGAGAGGTCCTTGAGCTGGAGAGAGAGGAAACCAGTGCTATTAGCACAAAATAGTAAGAAAGGGTTACAGGGGGAAAAAAGTGCTTATTAAAGCACAAATAATAAGATTATAAGAATGGAGATTATCAGTCTTTGACCTTCATCCAACACAATGTCCCACCTAGTATGGTTCCCCTAAAGGCTGGAGAAGGCCCCTGGCACCAAGGGAGTAATTTCACATACGTTTTGCTAGGCATATTCTTCTGTGGGGAGGGTGGTATAATCCCACTGTGAGCCACTCTTGGCATATCCATTCTTGAATGAGCCTTAATTTGTGGTTTCATTATGCATTGACTTTTGCTCTGGAAATTATGCTTTTAAATGTACTCTTGCTTTATGACTCGTGTTTAGATTAAACTTGGTCTATGTTTAATATTTGTAGTTACAATGCCATCAAATCGTATAAGACAGAGGGAAGAGCTGAACAGTTAAAGCCATTAGAATACCTCGTCTCAGCTGCTGAAGCTGGTAAGGCAATATATATTATCATCTTCGCAACTTAATTCTTTGGGCGGGGATGGGGGTGCTTGAGTGTGTTTGAGTACAGGCCTCACTCTGGCCCAGATTGGGTGGACATTTATGTACACATGCAGCTTGAGGAACCATACTCCTGGTTCTTTCTCCTCCCCTAACCCATAGCCCCTCTGTTTACTGTGTGACTCCTAAGACCTAGTCTCTGCCTGGTTTAGGAGTCTGGAGAGCTTTGGTCTGTCCTTACAAAAAAGCTATTTCACATTTTATCTCTTAATTTACCTCTCACTAACCATAGGAGGAACTTTTTTGACCATCAAAAACAAAGTGTTCTTGTGACTCTTGGCAGTGCCTAAGAGCCCACATCTTTCTATTTCAGATACAGCCTCTTCATGCCTAGTTCTCTTTATATCTGTGCTCAGCTGATTGGAATATCATTGCCCCCATTTTATTAATTAAATTTAATGTCTTACTTATGTCCAATGATTTTGTTGTTGTTGTTTTATTTTTGTTTTTATGACAGGGATTCACTCTGCAGGTTGGGCTGTCATAGAACTCACTCTGTAGACCAGGCTGGCCTTCAACTCAGAGATCTGCCTGCCTCTGCCTCCTAAGTTTTGTGATTAAAAGTATGCACCATTACATCTGGCTATACCCCAGTTTTTGATCAAGTGGGCCTTCTTTATGCTTATGTGCACACTTTTGAGAAAATGTTCTTGATCTTGCATGAAACAGTACCTTTTTGCTAATTAATCTTTAAATATGATTTTAGGAGCCATGACTCTCTGCATTACAAACCCATTATGGGTGACGAAAACTCGCCTTATGTTACAATATGGTGGTGTTGTTAACCCTTCACAGAGGCAGTATAAAGGAATGTTTGATGCACTTGTGAAAATATATAAATATGAAGGTGTGCGTGGATTGTACAAGGTAACAAATTATCATGAATATATTTTGAATACTGAAAATTGCAGTTAATATTAGCTTTTGCTTTTGCTTTTGCTTTTGCTTTTGCTTTTGCTTTGTTTGTGAGACATTCTTGCTAGATAGCCCCGGCTAGTCTTCAACTCTCAATCTTCTTATCCAAGACTACAGAATACTGAGATGATAAATGTGTCTCACCATGCTGGTTTCTTCTTGTCTTGTAAATCAGCTCCTTTGTTTCACTTTAAATGACCTGTATTTGGTCCTAAAAAGAAAGCAAACATATGCAGGAAATAATTGGGTGAAACTGAAATCTTGTTTATAATATTGAAATTGTACTTTAAACAGTGCTTCTTAGTTAGCGTAAGCTCTGTCTTCATTGGTGTAAACCTTTGTCAGGTATCTTGAGTGAGCCATGCAGTTAGAGTGCCCATTTCTTGTTGTAGCCCTTGGAAGTTGTCTCTGATAACATATGAAGAAGAGATCAGTGAGTCTTAACAGGATCTTACTTTTATTGACTGTAAATACATCATGAATTTTAAAATAATAACCAAGAGAAAAATTCAGCACCTTTCCTAGTGATTGTTTTCTTCAGTGCTAGGAACTGAATGCAGTATTTTTAAATTTTCTTCTTAGTGGCAGCAAGATCTGTTTCCAGTTTTGTACCTTTTTTATCTTGCCTTAATTTCTCTTGATGTTGTTAGCTTTGCATGGCTGTGGCCACAATGTGTGATAGAAACTAGAGAAGGGAGAGTTTCCATGGCTTGCAGTTTCAAAGGTGTCATCTGTGGGGAGGGCAGGCAGAGCGGGGCAGCTCCATGCTTAGGAGAGAGCAAGTCCTATTTCCCTTCCACCTGACCTCTCCAGTCTCCAGCTCCCAGGATGTGTATATCTGTGCCTGGGGTGTGTGTGTCCCCACCTTGTGCACACCCACAGGGAGCTCCTAGTCATGCTCACAGGGAAGATTTAACTGCCACATTTATTTTTTGTCTTCTTTGTTTATCTCCATTAAAATGTGTACATTGTTAAATATTGGTTATTAATTATATAAGTATACATATATAAATATAAAATTTAGGCTGAATTAATTGTATTAAATTTTATGCATATAAACTCAAGGTTATAGACCTATGGGCAATTTTATTTGCAATTATATTATTTAGTTCTGTATTTCCTTTCATCATTTCTTACTCTGTTCTTTTAGAATACCTATCTACAATCCTTTGAAATATTATTAGCTTTACTTTGTTTACTAAATTTAACCTCCTGTTTAAATACCAATTCTTGGTAGTGTGGATCTTTTTTGTGTTCATATGTATACTATTAAAGAAAAGCAACCTATGAAAATCCAAACAGCTTAAAAAGAAGGCAGTGCTGTTCTTAAGACCTATGTTGTATATATATACATACATATACATGTGTGTGTATATATATCACACGTGTGTGTTAAATGTATATGTTTATAATATATTTAATATATAACAATATAAACATATATGTTAAATGTGACTTATTAAAATATAGATTAAAGTGTGATTTAGGTAAACCTTAGGTAAATTTACATGAAGTAATGTGAAAATATTTTAAGTACATCTGTCCTTGATAAAGCTGTTTAATTTTGCTTCTCTTCATTTTCATCTTTCCCTTCAGGGATTTGTCCCTGGGCTGTTTGGAACATCACATGGTGCCCTTCAGTTTATGGCATATGAATTGCTAAAGTTGAAGTACAACAAACACATCAATAGATTACCAGAAGCCCAGCTGGTAAGATAATTATTTTAAAGTAACATCATTTACTTTTGCAGGCACTAAATAGGTGAGGTTTTTACAATGTGTTTACTTTGACAGTATTGCTATCATAATAAATATGCCGTCACTAATTTAACTAACAGCTAAATATTTTATAAGCTGATGGCACAGATGTTAAATAGAACCCCATATTAAATAGACCTCGTGTTAAAGAGGGAAGGGTATTTTCTTAATTTTTTGTTTATGTACTTTTTGCTTTTAAAGAGATCCTACTTATGTTCTCATTTTAGAGCACAGCAGAATACATCTCTGTTGCAGCACTATCCAAAATATTTGCCGTAGCAGCAACATACCCGTATCAGGTTGTGAGAGCCCGCCTTCAGGATCAGCATGTGTCTTATGGCGGTGTGACAGATGTAATCACGAAGACATGGAGGTGAGAGTGTACGTGGGGAACTTCAGAGCCACGCCAGAGCTACCCAGACTATCCAGTCCATACTAGTTTCTGGGACTGGCCAGTGTGCTGTGGAAAAGATGGGTGTGGCTGTCCTTGCTTTCCTGTGTACTGTATATGTCAGGGTAAAAAAGTGTCTCTGAAGGCCGATTTCCTTATTTGTAAAATAAGACTGTTTGGGTTCATAGAGTTGTTATTAAAAAAAATATGAAACAGAAATAAGTGCTTTGAAAAGATAGCAGCACAAAATTTAAGTCTCAAAATATTTGATTGACATGAGCTGTGAGTAGTCAGAAAGCTAGTTAAAGACGTTTAAAATGGCCTGTATCTACTGCTGGTTCTGTAACTTTTACAAGTGCTTGTCTCTGTGAGGAGAAGAGTTTACGCATGAGAATAGTTAAATTACTATAGGTAGACTTCCCTTGCATTTCCCTTTGATTCTAAAAGTCCTGAAGAGACTGTTTGAATTTAGTTCACTTTCATTTAGTTCACAGTTTGAAGCAGGAGCAGGGCCTGACTCTAACTACATTGCCTGCCTTTGGATCCCCTTCCCCTAACTGGGCTGCCTTATCTAGCCTCAATAGGAGATGAGCCTAGTCTTAATGCTGCTGGCTTGATATGCCAAGGTTGGTTGGTATCATGGGAGGCCTACCCTTTTCTGAAGAGAAATGCAATAGGAGTAGATGTGGGAAGAAGGGAGATGTGGGATAAAAATTAGGGTGAGAGAGGAAGAGGGGGACTGCGGTGGGAATATAAAATTAATCATTTTTTAAAAAAGAGATTCTGGAAATCTGTAGGTAAACTTATTAAGCCTTATTTTCTATTTTAGGTATTAAGGAAATAAATTTTTTTTTTTTTTTTTTTTTTTTTGGTTTTTTGAGACAGAGTTTCTCTGTGTAGCCTTGGCTGTCCTGGAACTCACTCTGTAAACCAGGCTGGCCTTGAACTCAGAAATCCACCTGCCTCTGCCTCCCAAGTGCTGGGATTAAAGGCATGTGCCACCACTGCCCGGCTAAAATTTTATTTTTATATGAGCTATATTTAGTTTTGTGTACTACTTATATCAGTTATGAGATCATGGACATACTGATTGCAAACAAGCATGTTTGTTTGAGATAGAGTCTTTGGAATGCAGCTCTCATTAGCATGGTGCTTAGTGTCTGACTAAGGCTGACTTCATAGACTTTAGACTTACAACAGTCCCTCCTGCCTCATCTCCCTCCTCAGTACTAGGATTATAGGCCTGAACCATCACAACTGGCTGCCATGAGAGATGGTCAAGTTACATCTGTTAAGCCTCCAGCTTGGTCATTCACTTAAAAACATTTGAATGCATCACTAAATATGCAGTTGTATTTTGAGGTGTTCTTGCCCCTGTAAAGACTTATAAACAACTCCTAAATGATATTCCTTCAAGGTATTGATCGTACAGATGATTTAAGCCCACCTGTAAGTGGGGCAAGGCTTGACTGCTTCTTCCGTGCTCAGTGCTAATGAAGTGTTGGTGTATTCACACTGTCTGCTTAGGATAGTAAGTGTGTATCTCTTCTCCTTTAAAAGGAAAGAAGGCATCGGTGGATTTTACAAAGGAATTGCACCCAATCTGATTAGAGTGACTCCAGCCTGCTGCATCACCTTTGTGGTTTATGAAAATGTCTCTCACTTTTTATGTGACCTTAGAGAAAAGAAAGTGAGCTAAAAGAAGATCTCAGTGTATGTGCTTGAAGCAGCAGCAAACCCCTTTTTATTTGAAGCACAGAGCTCAGAAGAATACTGCAGAGCAACAAAGCTGGAAATACTATAAGAAATACTGCAGAGCAACAAATCACATGTCTGTGTTAGAAGTGAAAGGACTAAGTCATCTTGATTTTTTCTGCTCTTTGCCTCTCTGTGTGTGTGGAGCTTGGCTGCCCCTACCTGGAGTGGGTACCATCTGCATGATGTTGAAACTGATAGCCACTGGGAATATGTACAGGATCTTCCATTTTGTTGTTCAGGGAGAAGCTAATTTGCAATATTTGTAAATAATTTGATGAATGTTCTTTTTTTCTGAACTCTTGCCTAGATTGGCTTTAGAACTGACCATGTGCAATAGCAAGGAACTGGCTTCTTACAAGAATGGCTATATCTCAAGGGTAAATAAAGCTTGGAGAACTTATAAATAAGATGTTATCCAACTCTAGCCCATTTTGAATGGGGATATTTTTGTTAGAAAAAAGTCTATTATAAATGTACTTTAGTTTTAATCCAACTGGAACGCACTAAGTACAGAAATTGGAGAAGTCATGTATTTCTCTGAGAAATATCTAGCACCTTTTGCTGTTCCATTGCTTAATTATTTACAGTGAGACTCTGGACACAGACCTTGTATTTTGGCCGTAAACACTTAGTGTGTGGTTAGGGTGTATAAAATCTGAACTTCCAGCATCCGGTGAAGCCTTTATTTAGCATATGTGGTTACAAATCACTCACCAGAAATGCTGGCTCATGTTTCACAGAGATGGAATGATTGTTGTGAGTTTGTTGAAAAACTGAATAGAAATAAGCATTCCATTTCCCCTTAATTTTTAGATTTATGGTTCCAGATTCCAAATAATTGATTTGTCTACATTGGTTGCTCAAATTCAGGTTGAAATACAAATTACATTTGTCTATGGCCATTACTGATTTGATTTCTGTGTCATTGTAGATCTCCATGTAAAAGGCCTGCCCCCAAAGGATGCTGGACTAATACTAACTCTTCTGATATGTAACTATCAGTACTGTTGCACTGTCCTCTATTTTTTGTAAATAAATCATTATGATCAAAGCTGTATTTAAAGAGTTCTTTGAAAATAAGACTATTTTTTATATTTTAGAAATGGAATTGTTTTTAAAATAAAAAATGAAAAGATAATTTATATTTACAAAAATGGTGTTTGCTATATCCTTTACCTTTAATTTTTAAGTATGTCTATTCAGCAAAATTGATACATTTTAAATCTTTGTTGTTGTTGTTGTTGTTGTTGTTGTTGTTGTTGTTGTTGTTGTTTTGTTTTTCGAGACAGGGTTTCTCTATATAGCCCTGGCTGTCCTGGAATTCACTCTGTAGACCAGGCTGGCCTAGAACTCAGAAATCCACCTGCCTCTGCCTCCCAAGTGCTAGGATTAAACGCATGTGCCACCATTGCCCAGGGGCACATTTTAAATCTTGATACACTGTAACAAAAAGCAAGTTTTTCAGCATTTACAAATTCCTGGCCTGTAACTCTTTGAGATTCAGGGACAATGAATCAATATTCCCAGGAATCCTTGGAAATTTCAAAATTACTATTTTAAACACAGTCAAGACTATGTCTACACTTTATTTGAGTATCTCTAATTTTTGTTACATAATAAAATGCACTGAATTTAGTGTAAGTTAGTTACTTACACTAGTAAGTAAATGCTTGGTTTACAAAGAACTACAGCCTACAGGAATATTTAAACAATGAGAAACATAATTTGTAATTCAGATCTCCCAGGTAAATAACTTTAGAACGTTGTATAAATTATGCATTTCATAGTTGTGGATTATACTGTAACTTGCATGAGGTTCACCCTGATACTCTATGTCTGTATGGAAGGGCAAGCTACAGTTGATATTAAAGTTTTAGAAGGAGAACAATCATTTGAGTTCTATCTGCCTCAAAGACAATTCTTGTCCTCTGAGAGGTTATAAGCTTGCATAGTAAGTGTGTTACTACAGCTTTTTATTGACACATGAACATACAGAGTAGGTAATACAGTGCCCTGTAAGAGCTCTGTTACTCATTCAGCTACGAACTTGAAGGTACTTCCTCTATGTTGAGAATATTGCTGGGCACTGAAGGCATAGCAATAAGCAAGCTAACAGGACTCATGTGATAAAGGATACATATATGCATAATATAGTTGTGGGTATTGAGTGCTATAAAACAAAAACAACAATGAGAGTGATGTTGTCATGTTAGGTGGGAGAGTATGAGAAAGATCCAGGCCCTGAAACAGGAATTAAGCTGGAGAGCAGATTACAGTTTGTTGAGATTATAGGTTGGAGAATCAGACTCACTTCAGATTTTAAGTTTTCTGTTTGATCTAAGACAAACATTCCACTCCTGTCTTAAGCACCTTTATTTGTAAAATGGTGTTAGACCAGTCCTAGTAATTCCCAAAGAGTTCCTGTTTAGTGATATGACAGAATAAATGCTTTAAGAAATCTGGTGGCACACACCTTAATCCCAACACTTGGGAAGTAGAGGAAGCCTGGTCTACATAGAGAGGACTAGAGAGGACAGCCTTAGCCTGATAGTATAGAATATCCTCATGGGTTGAACCATAAGTTATCCAGCCCAGAAATTACTTGTTTTGAGACCAGGTTGACCTCAAACATAGAGATCCCCTACCTCTGCTTCCTGGTGCTAAGATTAAAGGTGTATGCTAACATGCACTAAGCAAGCAGTCATTGACTTAGGGAAGCAAGTTGTATGGGGGAAAGGGTGCCAGGTATTATTAGCAAAGGCAGTTTTCCAAAGAGTGGAGATGTGAGCTGTTAGCCCTCATGACCCCCCAAAACAGAACTGCATATGTCACCAGCAGTGTGTGCTGCAAATGAACAATTTAAAGTACATGGCTATACTTTGATGGATTAAGTGAATCCAAATAAAGAGTATACTGTAGTAGCTGGGCTAATTAACATTAACAGAAGCCAGTTCTTACCCCGTATTGTAGACTGGTAAGAAATTTAGACCAGGAGCTCTTTCTGGATTGTGGGAACAAGACTATACAGTTGGGATGCTTTGATGAATATCTAGTCAAGAGCTAGTGACTTCAGTCTGGAGACTGAGACAAAATCTCTGAGTTCAAGGTCAGCCTGGGACAAGCAAGTCCCAGATCCAGGTGTGGTGGCCCACACCTTTAATCTGGGACACACTTTCTGCTGGAGGCCTACATAAGGATTTTGGAAGAAGGAAGATTCAGTCTTCTTCGCCTACTTGCCTTGAGCAACTGCTAGATCCTTGGACTTGCATTCACAGCTGCTGCTGACCATTGTTGGGGAATTGGACTACAGACTGTAAGTCATCAATAAATTCCTTTACTACAAAGAGACTATCCATAAGTTCTGTGACTCTAGAGAACCCTGACTAACACAGAAACCTACTCACTCCCTCCACTCAGCTTTGTGATTTAGGGGCACCAGCCTCACCTGCACTGGAGCTGTGCCCTGATTGGCAGCACCAATCTGGATATACATCTTTATTTATAGTCATAAATGGCTTGAAACCAACACACAGAGAAGTATTCTATAGTAGCTGAAAAAAATTTCTTAGTACCCTGGCATAGATTCTCTCCTTGCTTCACTTATGAAGATTCATGTAAATCAGTCCTCCTGAAAGCCAACTTAGACTCCTGACTGGACAACATAAGTGTCCAGAATGGAGTCAGCATCAAGAATGGAATAAATTTATAAAATGAAACCACGTTCTAAGTCACATTATATGGGATTCTGGGTCAGGCCTTACCCTTGGCAACATGTACCTGTGGAGTTTTTATCTGAATAAACAATAAATTTATTTTAAAAATAAATCTCAATTTGGCCTTTCAATTACTTTCTGTAACTAAAACTTTCTGAGTAATACAGACTCCAACCAACACTAATGCTAAATTCTGTCCTTTTTCAACCAACTGTCATGGTGGGCCTATGCTTCTCTGAATATTGTTACAACTTGTATGAAGAGTATCCACTTGGGGACCTTAGTGTGATGACATAATTTCTCCAACATCACTCTAGTAGCTGAGGGCAAGAATTGGTCCCATCCATGGTATGTCTGTCCTCATTCTTAAGATGGTGCGCAGTGGCAGGCATAGGTGAGACACAAATGTCTTCACAGTCAAAGAGATCCATCCACATCCTTGAGCAACCTTCTCTGCTTGTTTCCTTTCACCATCCAGCCATAACACTGTCTTTAAGACAGTGGTAGCAATTTACACTTGTGACTGCTGTTCACTCCAGATAGTACTACTGCTTCAAGTTGCACCCAGTCAGAGAACTGTCCCTTCACCCATCCTTTGGGACTACGGTGCTACAGCCTTGGATTCAGTCAGCATATCTTTTGTGGGCCAACATGCAGACTTACCTGTAAACTAGGTTCATTTTTTTTCTTTTCAAATCAACTGTTGAGCAACAACAGGAATTTGTCGTGAGGTAGTCTGAGCCACCTGCTCATGCGTCTTATTTCTAACTGGGCTTCCATGCTGTGCTTGTTAAACCTTTCTCCATCTCCTTCCTCCACACAGCCTAAGAGATGTGGCCACACTGAGGTCATGGTGACAGATTCAGGCCACATGGGTCACATGATGTTTCTACCAGAGCTCGCTATAAGCCATCTTCAGTAAAAAGCATAATTTTCTTTCAAATCCAACAAATCCAGTCTGGCTCTGGTCACACATGAAAGAAGACAGGGAGGAAAAAAACAAACAAACACTAGCAAGCCGAGATCCTCTTATCAGAAAAAAACCACGCCTTTCCTTCCAGGAAAGCATGCATGCCTCACCTCCTGCTTTCTGGGTGAGAGAACCTGGTGCTTGCTAATATTGTCATTGACTATTTCTGTTTGCCATAAATACTCATAGTTATTGGGTCTGCTGGACTAATTCTGTTTGCCATAAATACTCATAGTTATTGGGTCTGCTGGACTAAAAGTACCATATGATAATGTTCTTTCTGCTGCTGCCTGAATTTGTTTCAGAGCCTTTAGGGTTGGTTCTCCTTCGTAACTTAGTAACTATTATAGCCACAGCGGTAACTGTAGACCTGCTTATCACCCATGTATATTTAGATGTTATAAACTGCCTCTAAAACTCAGGAATGGCGAGAAGTGGTGTGCTGCTACTGTTTTTGTTGTTGTTGTTGTTGTTTAGAGTTTTGTTTGTTTGTTTGTGGGTTTGTTTGTTGAGACAGAGTTTTTCTGTGTACCTTGGCTGTCCTGAAGAAGGAAGCTCCAGCAGATGTGCTGGTAAGTAAGTACAAGCAGGCGAAGAAAGAACAACCCTTCCTTCTCCCATTGTCCTTATATAGCCTTCTGGCAGAAGGTACGGCTAAGAATAAAGGTGTGCTTCAAGATCACACACAAGGTGTGTGTCAATTCAGATCAAAACCATCTGTCATCCCACCTCAAGATCTGGATCAAAAGCTTGTGTCTTCCAGCCTCAACACCCAGTTCTCAGGTATGCCCACAAGTTGACTACAGAGAATAGCTATCACATGGCTTATCCTTTCTATGAAATAGTAAGTAGTTTGTGGCCAGAACCATATGTTTTTACTTTTTGACATATTAAGATAAAAATTCCTAAAAGGGGCTAGAGAGATTGCTCAGCAGTTAAGAGCACTGACTTCCAGTGGTCCTGAATTCAATTCCCAGCAATCACATGGTAGCTCACAACCATCTGTAATAGGATACTTCAATGGCCAAGAAGCACCTAAAGAAATGTTCAACATCCTTAGTTGTTGCAGCATTTTCTCTGTCTAATCGCATTAGGGTAGTGACAGGCCTGTGATTGGATAGGAATAGAGAGGTGGAGCTAGAGTTTTAGGAAGAGAAAGGTCAGAAAGCTGGAGGAGGAGGATCATCATCATGGAGGCAGAGGAAGACGACAATTCAGACCCCGCGTGGTTATAACAACCAAGCTAAGGTTTTTACAAGGTTAGGATAATTGGGTTAAAACATTGTCTTTATCATTGAGCTCTGAAATTATTGTATTGGCATCCTGTAAATTGTGATCTTATTATTATATAAACCTGATTAGATAATTAAGCCTTAAGAGTCATGCTTTACTGGATAGTAGGTGCCAGATGAATGAATGTGGGTGTAGTGGCTATTCCTGGCTGTCAACTTGACTATATCTGAAATGAACTACAATCCAGAATTAGAAGGCTCACCTGTGGCCCTAATCTGGACGTTCAGAGATACAAGTTTCCAACCTGAATCTTGGCATGGAGATCTTGAGGCATAGTGGCTATGAATCCCCAAAGATTAAGATAGGAAGATCTACAAGTTCAGGGTCATCTGTGATTAAAGGTGTGGTGGCACAGACCTTTAATCTGGGCCACACCTTTTGCTGGAGACCTATATAAGGACATTGGAAGAAGGAAGGCTCGTTCTGCTTCACCTGCTTGCCTTGTGGGACTGAGCAACTGCTGGATCCTTGGACTTCCATTCACAGCTGCTGCCAACCATTGTTGGGGAGTTGAACTACAAACTGTAAGTCATCAATAAATTCCTTTACTACATAGAGACTACCATATAAGTTCTGTGACTCTAGAGAACCCTGACTAATACAGTGGGGGTGTGTAAAGTGTTGAATGTGAGTGAGATGATGCTGCTAGCTGGGAGAAAATAGCAAGAGCCCGCTGGGACATAGTGTTGTGGCCAAACGGTAGTGGCACTAGAATGTGGTCTGGCAGGAAAGAGAGTTTGCCTGGTGGATTCATTTATAAATTTTCCGAAACATGTAGTCATCAGGGAAATGCAAATCAAAACAACCCTGAGATTCCACTCACACTAGTCAGAATGGATAAGATTAAAAACTCAGGTAAGAGCAGATGCTGGCAAAGATGTGGAGAAAGAGGATCACTACTTCATTGCTGGTGGGATTGCAAGCTGGTATAGCCACTCTGGAAATCAGTCTGGCAGTTCCTCAGAAAATTGGAAATAGTACTAACTGAGGACCCAGCTATACCACTCCTGGGCATATACCCAGAAGATGCTCCAACATGTAATAAGGACACATGTTCCACTATGTTTATAGCAGCCATATTTATAATAGCTAGAAGCTGGAAGCAACCCAGATGTCCCTCAACAGAGGAATGGATACAGAAAATGTGGTACATGTACACAATGGAGTACTACTCAGCTATTAAAAACGGTGAATTCATGAAATTCACAGGCAAATGGATGAAACTTGAAAATATCACCCTGAGTGAGGTAACTCAGTCACAAAAGAACACACATGGTATGCACTCACTGATAAGTGGATATTAGCCCAAAAGCTTGGAATACCCAAGAAACAATTCACAGACCATATGAAGCTCAAAAAGAAGAAAGACCAAAGTGTGGATGCTTCAGTGCTTCTTAGAAGGGG
>JADRCD010152645.1:2967-26583 GCA_019843815.1 Montemys delectorum
TCCCCTCCAACAAACAAACAAACAAAAACAAGAACAAACCCCTGTTTGTTCCCCCCTCCCCATGCCTGCCACCCCACCATCTCCCACTTATTGGCCCTGGCATTCCCCAACACTGGGGCACAAAACCTTCACAAGGCCGAGGTCCATTCCTCCTATTGATGATCAAATTGGCAATCCTCTACTATACACATGCTGCCAAAACAATCAGTCCCACCATGTATAGCCCTTGGTTGGTAGTTGGGTCCCTGGGAGCTCTGAGCATACTAGTTAGTTCATATTGTTGTTCGTCCTAAGGGGCTGCAAACCCTTCAGCTCCATAAATCCTTTCTCTAACTTCTTCATTGGAGACCATGTACTCAGTTCAATGAATGGCTGTGAGCCTCTACATTTGTATTAGTCAAATATTGTCAGAGCCTCTCAGGAGATAGCTATATTTAGGCTGGCTTGTCCTTCCTTCAGTCTCTGCTCCTAAGTTAATCTCTGCAATTCCTTCCGTGGGTATTTGGTTCCCCCTTTTAAGAAGGAATGAAATGTCCACCTTTTGGTCTTCCTTCTTCTTAAGTTTCTTGTGGTTTGTGGGTTGTTCTTCCTGTATTCCAAACTTCTGGGCTAATAACCACTTATCAGAGAATGCATACCATGTGTGTTTATTTTCATTTAAAGAATTATCTGAGCCTTTTTTCTATGTATAGCTAAAATTTTATTTTCAACTGGTTTCCATTTATTTATTTTTATTTCCTTCTTTATTCTATTTTTGAGCTCATTTTGTTCTTTTTATTTAACAATTTCATTTATATAATTTTAAATGATTTTTAAAATTTTGTTTTTAATTGAAATATATGATACACTTTCCCTCCTCTCCTCTCTTTAGCTCCTCCCAGTTAGCCTCCTTTGAAGCCATATATATATATATATATATATATATATATATATATATATATATATAATCCTGAAAGAGAATAAAAATATGTTTTATATAGTCATACATATATATAAATATCCTTCTGAATCCATTTTCTTGCTTGTGTGTATATGGTTTTAGGGCTGACTACCATATGTTACAACCAATAAGGGGATTCATCCCTTGGAGAAGTTAATTCTCCTCTAAGTACTCATTATTTGCCTATAGTCTTCTCCTATAGTCTGTGGTTCTTTATCTAGGAGTGGGAGCCTGCAAAAATTTTCCCCTGCCACTTTAGCATGTCCATTGCTATTGCTATTGTTTCACACACATACATGCATACACACACGCACACACACACACACACACACACACACAACTTCATGCTCCTCTTTTGGAAAATATTCTCCTTTTCAAGATTATCAGATGCTCTTCAAGCCAAGGTTAATGGGAAATTTTCTTTCTGCCAGGGTTATCAGGGAATGTCCTCTCTGCCAAGGTTAGTGACTCCATGATAATCAGAGACAGCAGGAGTCCAGGAGGCAAAGTTATATCTATGTCCTTAGCAAATACGGTAAATGCTATGACCTTCAGGACAGCCATTAAGGCTGTTGGAAAGAACTCTGAAAACATCATTTTATCTTTAACACACTAACTACTGAAGTGTTGGTATTTAATTTCTGTATTTAGTGAATTACTCCTGTTGTTGGTTTCTGGCTTTATACCTTTGTGGTTTATAAGATTTTAGTCTTCTTAAATTTCTTAAGCATTAGTTGGGGTCTAATATACAGTTAAGATTGGATAATTTTGCATATGGTTTGTTAAATGTGCATTGTGTTGCCGCTGGATTGGATTTTTTCTGTTAGGTCATTTTGTCTATAATGTTATTTTAGCCTGTTCTTGATTAATTGACTTCCTGTCTAAATAGTCTGTACATTATGGGAGGTTGATGATACATATTCCTGCTTTCCTAAAATTGCTATTCATTTCTTCAGTTTTGTTCATAGTTGCTTAATGTACATAGGTACTGTGAACATGTTATACACTCTTGATGAACTGATTTTTATCATCTAATTTTTTCTCATCCCTTGTGACAATTTTTGATTTAATATAATTTTTTTGTGAAATACTCATAGATATCCCTCTTGTCTTTTGTTTCAAATTTGCATAGAGTATCTTTATGCTATTTTTTTACTTATGTTTCTTTGAATATACAGTTAATTAATATGTAATATGTAGTTGGTAATATAAAAATGATTTTATTAACATTACTTTAAGTAGCATATTTAGTCCACTTATATTTAATGTAAATATTGATCTAGAGAGATTTTAACCATTTTGCTATTTAGTTTCTGTTATGCCAGTTTTTGTTTTCTCAATTAGTGTTTTCTTTTGTCTTATATATATATATATATTTTGTTTCTTATTTTAATGCCTTTATTTATTTATATAAATTGAATTCTTTGAATATAAGTTGTTATACATATATATTATATTCTCAGTGTTTACCATAAGCAGTATAATTACCATCTAATTTATATCAGTCTAATTTGCATTATATTAATGGCATAAGAACTATGCACTAGTATAGATGTGATTTATCTCCTACTTTCTCCCTATTTATTTACTCAATTTTTGAAACATTGTCAAAGTCCTCATTCACTCACTCAGAATCAGAATTCTGAATTGGTGAGTCTTTTTTTCCAAACCCCATAGTTCAGTTAAGTAACTTTTCTAAGTATTAACTTCTTCATAGTAAGATGTCCTAGAAGCATTAGCCCCTCACATGAGTCCTCATATCTCTTGTACTTTTCTGGACTACTTTCCATCCTTCTTCCAATTCTGTTCATTTCTGAGGGAGACGTCCATTTTTCTGACTGGATAAGTTCCATTTACATATTTTTTCTTTTCTTTTTTCCTCCTTTTTTATGGTTCCTCTTTTGTTCTTAGGCACAGGTTTATGGATTCCATTCTCAAGTTTTGCTATAAAGAGCTCTTCCTATAGGTAATTAAATTTACAGTTTTTAAAATTTCATTTTATCCTCATGTGCTCTCCAACACTGTGCAATATATTGAAAGCATATTGGATATTTGTTTTTCCTGTTGAAATCTTTCTTGTGCTTTTCCAGCTGTCTTTGCTTATATTGACTGTTTAGTACTCTTTCTGTGAAGGACAATTAAGGTTATCCTTGGATTTCTTAGTAGCATATATGGTTGCAATTTGCATCTTACATTCTAGACTTTTGGGGAGATTTGTGAATTCAGGTAAAGAGGTGTAAACTGATTTACATGCCTATAGCTGACTCAGTGATTTTCTATAAAAGTTTTACTTTGGAGTTTTTGCCTCCAATACTTGTAGCATTCTGGTTGATCCAACTCATGTAATAGTTAGAAAAGTCACTGTGTGGCGTTTCTAAACGTCCTCCTTGGTGTTACTATTTTCTACATTTTACTGACAAATTACTATTTGTCAGCATCAACTGCCCATGAAGCAGGTTTCTACACTCTGTGCCCTGCAGATCTCTGTAGAACCTAGGAGCTTTCTATTGTTCCACTTTAAATTTGTCTCTGTATGTGTAAAAGAAAATCCACGGTAATGATGTGTTTTCAAAGTTAGATAGCCCCTCATTAATTTCTGTCCTGTGGAAATTTCTCAGTGCTTAATAAGTGTGTAACATCCCCACTTGTACATGGTATATGATTCCCTGAAGTTTAAAGCATTGCCTGGTTATTCTAGTAGTCAGCTAGAGAAGCAGATGACAGTTATGTCTTCTCTCTCTATCAACAATCTTCTTATTAATCAAACTAACCTAATCTAACTTTCAGATTTCATTCTAGCTTATAACAGTTCAGTCCTTATATTCCATATTTCCATGAAAATGCTCATAATTATTATCCTAGTAATTGTAATTTATAAATTCCTTAAAAGATGTGTACAAAACTGTTACCTAAAAGAAGATCTACTAAGGAAAAAGCATTTGAGTAGTTTTAGTAATTTTTTTCTATTCAATTGCAGTAGGATAAGTTCCCTCTTTTGAGAGGATATAGCCTACTTTTGGTTTGCTACAAAAATTTAAAATTTATGTGATTTCAATCCTCATGTCAGTTTTCATATTATCACAATTATAGCAGATTCATTAGAAAATTTGATAGATTTGATATTGGAAAGGAGTTGCACACCCAAGCCACCTTGTTTCACCTGTGTCTGTATTCTGGAATAGTTGTCTGAAAGTCCTAGGTGACTAGTGTCCTACATTAAGAGGGCTCACACCCTAAAAGCTCATTTTGGAAAGTAGAAACTGAAGTACCTGCTCTTGAGATTGTGCACCAGGCTTGCCATGAACATAGCCACAGTTAACGGACTACCTGGATGCAGATCCTCATTTCCCTCTCTAGCTGTGTGTCAGTATGCATGTCAGCCTTACTCTACTGCCCTCTCACCTATACATAGTAGTAACGATTATGGCTGCCACACAAGGTGATGATAGGGACTGGATCACCACGCACTAGTGCTTAGGCAATTATGCAGTGCCAGGCTGCTTGTCTGCCTTATAGCTGAGGTGCCCAAGGATCACCAGCAAGCTCCAAGGGGAAGCAGAACACCGTCCATAATAAGGGTCCCAGTCCATGTTTTCCTGGGTAAGAAACAGTGGAGTCTGAGATGAATGCTTTCCCAGTCTCTTGTGTACTCAGACACTGCTGGCAAACTGCTGGGAGTTGGGACCAGGGGTCCTTGGGTCCATGCTTCCTGTCAGGGAGGCTATACTCAAGGCAGGAATCAGAAGGCTGAGCCAGGGACAGCAGTAGAATCTGATTCAGTTCCAATTAAAGACCCAGAGTAGAGAAGGGCTAGAAAAAAGAAGGCCTTCTCTGGGATATTTAGGCACAAAGGCCTTCCCTGTCATGATCCTTGATGAAGGAGACAGTCCTTGCTTGTCCACACCATTTTATTTGATGGCAGATATAAATGTCTTACTCAGGGGACCAGGGATTAAATACCTTTTGCAGGAAGGAATGGCCAGGATGGGAAGCTGATTGGCTGAACACTGGGGGCCTATTTAGATACCTCCATTAACATGGAGAACTCTAGGTTTTTATGTTATGTGACCGATTGTCATGCTCCTCTCAATGGGATGTCTTGGTTATATGTTCCAGATCAAGGTAGTTTGGCAGGGCTCCATGCCTGTCATTCTCAATTCTGAGATTCCCTAGGATTTGAGTCTGCTTAATTTTACTCTTTCTTCTGTTTGGTGAAATGGTCCACTTGCTCCACAACGTGACTCAGAGAGGACCACACAGAACTGTTAAACTATGGTTTTTGTTTTCTGCTGATGTTATTATAGTTCTTGATGGCCAAACAGACACCTTCAGAGAGTGGAGTCTTGAAGAGAGATGTGGGGAAGAAGGCAGCTGTTAAGGAAGTAAGTGACTCTTAGGAATTGACACAGAATGGATGGCCTTTGTTACTTGGTTGTTTTGGTCCTTGTTCTTATGTTGGTAGATCAGGGAGGCTGTTGTGTTTGGAGATGTAGATCTTTGCTCATCTAGTCATTGAATTTGGAAGCATTGTATTTGTTAGGTTAGACAAACAAATGCTTCCTACAGACATGTCCTTGGGCTTGGATACTAGACACATAGTCCAGAAATCATAGTTCTTGGTATTTGTCCAAATTTTTCAAAACTACACAGGAATACAAAAAATTTGTGTAAGTATATTTTTGAAACAAATTGTTTTGCTGTGTGGCATATACTAATCTGGAGATCACGGTCCCCTGCTTCAACTTCTTAGGTGACAGATTTACAGCCACCATGTCCAAGATAAATATGAATATTTATATTAATGTTATTAATTTTTAAACTTTGAAGTAACTGAGATATTCTTTAAGAGATGAATGGATAAATAAGCCACAGGATACTCAGTCATAGACTGGAATGCATTGCTGAAATGAACAGAGCTATCAACATGTATACTGACCTAGAGGACAATTCAGGGCACATTGATAAGTAGCACCATGATAAGTAGAAATGTGTAGGATTTCAGTGATGGACAAGATGGATTGTTTTGGACACTAAACTGAGTGTGAATCGTAAATAGATAGATATGCTCTAACTTCATCTTGCATGCTTCTCTTCATGGCACCATAGTTCACAGTGCCATACCTTGAATGTTTCTGTTAGTTCATACACTCTTTAGGATGCCTCTGGTTCCATAACTCCTTTGTTCCACTGCCAACTATATTCACTTTCCTGTCTTGTACCCATAAAGCTTCGATAGATGTGAATGACTCTAAGCAGTTGGTGAGCACCATAAATCCTTCCTACCCACAGTGAAGTCAGTGAGTCATCCTCACTGGTGTGGAGAGGAAGCTAAGGCCTTGCCTCAGATATCCTGAGGCACAGCCAGTGTGTACCTGTAACTCCAACTCCTTTTACAGCTCAGCACTTTGTGCTTCTAGTTAATAAAAAGGAGGATCTATGCATTTCCAGTAGCTTGGAGTGATCAGCCATGCCAAACCATGTATTTTAACACACCTACAAATCACTTCCTGCCTTTGAGGCCTCAAAACCTGAAAAGCAAAGTGACATGAGCTAATGGGGCACATGAAGAAGAGATTATAGGTTTCTTCACATGTTAGCATTGAGAAGCAGGCAAGGACTAGAGCTCCAACTATTAACAAATGAAAGTCTGATAAATCTAGAAGCTATTAAAACATGAAGGCATAAGTGTGTTGACAGGGAGGGAGAAAGACACAGCATGCATATGGTAATAAGAAAACCAGTAATGTTCCTCATGGATAGTGTGGGTAATTAAAGGCACTGTATAATGACAATGAAAACATCCATATCAGAAAAAACAATATGTGCATAACGTCAACGTTTTTGAAAAAGAATTTGTGAAATCAAGAAGTAGAAAAGTCTAAGGCAGTCAAATCTTTAACTACACTCCCCTAGAAAATGCATACAGAGTAAACAAAGCCACTGAGGGCGTGTTTATGTAAACAGTCTCATCAATTAGCTGGATACTGTTGGCAATTGAAGGACATTTCACCCCAAAGTTCCAAAATACACATTTTAATGTATTCACAAACATTTGTTGCAAAAGACATTGTTGTCACAGGACTTAAGCTTAGTAAATTTAAGAGTTAACTTTATAGAGCTTGTCTTGTCATTCACAATCCTGTTAAGTTAGAAACCACTGGAAATAAACAACCTAGGAAATGTACAGTGAAATCTCGATAATACGATTCTAAATAACCAAGTGTCAAAGGAAAAGGCACAGAAGAAATATCTAAAATGTTTCTAATTAAATAATAATGAACACACACAATGTCAACACTTGTGAATGCACAATAGTACTTAAGGGTACGTTTATAGCTTTGAAAGCCTATAAGAAATTTATTGCTTTGACCAAGTTGAAGATTCTTAGTTTTTCCCTTGACAAGACATAAAAATTTAGAGCAAGTTAGATAAAAAGGATTTTGAGGAAAGAAATAGGATTGATCTAGTAAATAAATTAGGAAGCCTAAAATCCTTTTGTTTAAAAATAAAATGGATACATCCTGAGTGAGGCTGAGTGTAGTGATACAGCTGCAGAATCCTAAACAGGAGGATCATGAATTTGATGCTATCTTGAGCTACATAGCAAGCTACATCTGTCTGTCTGTCTTTCTATGTCTATTCATATGTTATACTTATACATATATATCCATATGTATACATATGTATAGATATAGCTATGTATATGTATAGATATGTAGTTGATACTGTTAAGAAGAAAACAAAAATAAAAGAAAGTGGAAGTTGTCACTCTCAGGCATGAAAGGGGAATTTTATAATAGAGGATTATAAAGCAGTACTATGACAAGTTTATATCAATAAATAAAACTGAGATGAAGGGGAAATATTCCCCTTAAAACACCATGCCATTTTTTAAATTCTAGGACAAGGTGCCCTCACAGGTGAATTTCATCCAACATTCAAAGAAACAATACTAAGCACAAACTCTTCCAAAGAATACCCGTAATGAAACTGGAATAACGACCAAAGAAGGAGTACAGGAGAAGGCAGGTATATACCAATACCAGCAATGCACCGAAGTTCTCAACAAATACTAACGACTCAGATCAGCGAGATATAAAAACTGACAGCACGCACTATATACGTGGGATTTTATTCCTTAGATAAGGTTGTTTAAGCAGTTGAGAACAAAACAGTGTAACTTATAAAAATAAAATACCAGAGAAAATAATATCACATGATAATCATAATACAGAAATGTACTTGGTAACCCATGCTTGTAATCCTACTACTAAGAAAGCTGAGGCAGGAGGATTGCCAGGAGTTCAAGGCCAGACCGACATCTATAGTGGGGTTTCAAGTTTATCTGAACTATAGTGTGAGAGCCTAGTTAAAAACAAACAAATGAACAACAAAAATACCTTAAAGTGGCAAATAAATGATATATATAATATAAATATAAAATTATATATAGGTAATTTGAAAAGAAGAATGAACAGAGAATATTAAATGCTTGATGAAATCTTATTCCTTTTCTCCAAAGATCAGTAAGAACAAGCAGAGTCCAGTGTCAGGCATAATCAATGATGAAAGTAAGAGAGACTGGAGAGAGAGCTCAGCAGTAAAGAGCACTTCCTGCTTTGGAACAGGACACAGACTTAGTCCCAAGCATCCACAAGGCAGCTCACAACCTTATATGGCTACCTTTCCAAGGGATTCAGCACTCTCTCCTGGTTTCTGCAGGCACCAGACACACACATGGTGCACATACATATTTCCAAATAAAACAATCATATACAAAAAATAATATTTCTTAAAATTTTATTTGAAAAGAAGAAAGAAGCATAAGGATTTTAAAAGTAAAACTGTAATTCTTGGTGGTATGATAATATTTGTAGAAAGTCCTGAAAATCTACTAATAAAATTCAATAAATAATTTCCATGTTTCAGGAAACATTCACTGTGTGATAAATCATTCCTTACACACTGGGGACCAATAAATAGAAAACATAAAGAAAAAACACAATGATTACAGCAATGCCCTCAAACAAACAAATTTTAGGAATATCTTTCATAACATCTATAAGAACTGTGCAGTGACACACTATGAAATGTTGCTGAGAGAAATCAAACCATCTTTTAAATATGGAGCAATCTATTATTCATAGATTGGGAAACAATATTGTGAAATGGAAAATCTTCATAATTGTGGTATAGATTCAGTTCTCATCAAAGCCACAGAAGGATTGTTTTGTTCTGTTTTGTTTTGTTTTTTAAAAAAGAAGCTATTCTACCTGATGCTCCTATGCAAATAGCAAGCTCCTATGCTATTACCCATGATTTAGAATGCAGAACGTTATGTTTAGGAAATGAAATGATACATTTGTTTTTCGGGACTTCTAGCACGGTGGTGGCTTTCTTTGTGTTCCATCTCCCATCTGAGTCTCTCTTGCTGTTCCTTCCCTGGCCTCTTTTTGCTCCTTAAATATCACAGGCAGCTTCCCATTCCCTGGCCATCACATATTTTAAAAACACTGTCTCTCTGTTGTCAGCACTCCGGCTCTGCCTGACTTTGCATGTCTGCTTTTATGTCGCCACTTCAGAGTGGTCTCTCTGAACACATTACATGATTGCCTTTCTCCTTTATAAAGCAAAGAGTTTTTCTTAAATAGTTATAGCAATTTATAACCACATGTGCATATACATTTAAAAATATGCATCTACACCTCTGCATAGTAAGCTTCAGGCACTTAGTTGTTTTTCCCCTCTGTATAGCTAATGCTTAGCATAGCGTGTGACACAACACATATAATCTAGATGAATTCATCACTAAAGACAGACATGTGGCTTTTGGTCCACAGATACAGAATTGTAAACATCGGATAGGATAGATCAAGGCATATTTTAGTTCAGAAAGGAGAAACAAGTTCTTTTTCATAGCACCAGGCCTGCCTGGGTTTAATAAACACCTCCAGGAGCCTATGAATCACATATCCCCAAGGTATATCTGCAGTAGCTAGGAAAACATGAGACTCCCTTACAAACGGTGAAGGCATGCCTCCTGGTTTGCTCCTTGGCTTTTTCTCCAGTTAAAGCTCTGCATATAGTGAGAAGCCAATTTGGATTTTGTTTGTTTGGGGTTTGTCTGTTTTTATTTTTAGCTTAAGGATACAAGCATATGTCAGGTATGTACACCAGTGTCTTGCTGGGCAGCACTGACTACACATTATTTTTCTAAAGGTCAAATGGGAAATTTACTATATCTTGTGTGTGTATAAGCATGTGAGTGTCTGCATGTGTATGAGTGTCTGTGTGTATGCATATGTATCTAAATGTGTGTTTATGTGTTTGTGTATGAGTGTGTATATGTATGTAGGTGAGTGTGTATATCTGTGTATGTATGTGTTTGTGTGTGTATGTATGTACATTTGTGAGTGTGTGTATGTGTGAGTATATGTGTGTATGTTTGTGTATATGTGTGTGTCTGTATGTATACATATGTGTGTATGTGTATATATGTATGTGTGAATATGTATGAGTGTCTGTGTATGTATGTGTATGTGTATATGTGAGTGTATGTATGTGTGTATGCATATGTGTGTTTATATATATATATGTGTGTGTATATGTGGATATATGTGTGTATGTGTTTATATGTGTATATGTGTGTTTACCACTCTACTATTGCTCCTTTATTCACAGATCCATGCACATTGTGAGAAATTTAGTCTGCAGTCTGTGTATTGTTTCACATTCCAAATGTTAGATTCATGAATTGAAAACACCCAAATTTTATAGCTAGGGTAAGTCATTCATATTCACACCTTAGCTATACAATTTGTATTCTTGCATAAGCATGAGTTCATGATATATTAGTAAGAATGTTATTACTCAGGAAAACTAGCTTCCCAAGGGACACATGGATAGTTGTGGAATGGGGAATGCCCCCTTCTCAAATATCTTATCCAGACCTGTATCATTCTGTTGTCCAAGAAACAACAAGGATGGCCAATATCATCCCTGAAGAAGACTCTTGGTTCATAAGGAAGTCTAGAGACAGACAGAACCCCAACAGGCTTCCTCTGTAGGCCATGGTCAAGGTAATTGTCCTTGTGGCCATGTCCAGAGTACCAAAGAGCCTACAGTTAATATTTTTTCCCATTTCTTCCTAAAAGAAAACTAGTGAATTTTATATTCTGAGCAGTTCTGTAGAAAAATTCTGTGTTCCCATATACTTTCTCCTTTTCTTCACTTAATTTATTAAGATATTAATAATGAATAATTAATAAATAGAATTAATAAATAGAATTAATAATTAATAAGAAGAATTAATTAATTAAGATATTACTACTATCTTAAGGAGCTGCATTTATCACAACCATTGTATCATTATTGACATCATTATTGGATAAAGGACACAGTTTACTTTAGACTCATAATTTGTATGGTCTATTCCCTGGGCTTGACATATGTGCAAGGACACATATCCATCATCATATTTCCATGAAGCTTCACTGTGTATTTTCCTGTGTTCTACCTAGAAGTCTTCCTCCTCTTTGTTATCTTTGTGCTAATTTCCAGAATCGAGTTAGGGCCCACACTCCATACAAATACTCTCTCCATATCCATGCCGTTCCCTAGATCACTCTGTGTCATTTCATACTAGGCCATATCTAGGTCTTCATGACTAGTTCATTACAACAGTCTTTTGAGTTGACTTTTCTCTTCTCTTTTCACTCCTTGAAATCTTCGTTCATATTGCCAATAGAAAGATCTTGGTGAAATCAATTTTGAGGTTTTATCTCTCTCCAGAGGCTCCCTCTGATGTTGAGTTTATAATTGAGTTTCTATAGCACAGCATCTCTCATATAGACATGTGTACTATAATGCTGCAAATATCCACATATTGCTGAGTATCTTCATATTCTTCATGATGATAAGTACTCAAGAGGCTGAACTTTCTAGACACAGGACTTTTGGTATGTGTGTGTGTTTGGGTTTATTTTTTGTTTTATTTATTGTTTTTAATCTTACAGCATTTTCTTTCTTTCATTGTTTTGTATGGAAGCTCCTATATAGAAGCTGATTTATTGAATTTTAACTTATTGTATGTTGTCAGTAGGTTCCTATCCCTGAACTTAATAAATTATTACTCTTAATTTATACTTTCTCCTTCATTAGTCACAGCTTCTTAAAGACAGACATTGTGTCATACTTACCTTAGACTTTCCCAGACCAAGTATAGGACTTGGCACTTAGCTGTATTTTCCAGGGGTGGGGAAAATGACTAGGCAAAAGAACTAGAGGCATATCTGTCACCTAGAGTCATGTGATAATTTAATAGCAATGAGACAGGGCTTTGAAAACTGGGAGGAGAAGTCCAGAGAAATTATGTACCTGGAGCTGCTGTTGGGGCGATCTGCCACAGTTGGTTTGTCCATGTGTTTGAATTAGAAAGTGATGAATTAAGGTGAGACTACCCAGTATTCAGTGGGACCTAGTTCCAGGCTCTTCTGAGCTGAGAACAGAGTAGTGAGTGTGCTGATCATCTCTGCTGGTCGATAGCTGTGCAGCTATCTCTCTTCTAGAAGTTTAGAAGTTCAGATATTCTTGGTCATCCGTGACTTCTCACAAGCTCAGGTCAAGTATCCTTGAAAATGGGAACAATGCTTGTGGCAAATTTGGAACCTTGTGGAGCTGTTGATATTTTCAAAGTAAGAGGAATGAAATAACTTGCTGATGCAAGTAAAGAGAAGATTTGAAAGGAATGAAAAAAATGATCTTCAAACTTATAATGGATGAGCCATGAAAGGTCAATCAGGCCATGATTGGCAGTTTGTATAGCCTATAGAAAAGCAGAATTTCAAAAAAGGTAGGAAAAGGGAACATTTTAGATCCCAACAGTATGATTCAAAATAGAAATGTCTCAAATAATGAGACAATAGTGATCCAGTCCTAAACCATCACAAATCTCAGTGGAGAGGAACAGCCGGAAGATGCTATGGCTCTCTGCATGGAGTCAGTCACTGAATGTAAAATGGAAAGGGACAGATAACAACAGGAAATAAGACAGGAATATCCCCTGAAAGATTATGCTAACAGGGCTCCATTTTAAGTTTCAACTGGGAAAAAAAAAACCTTGAAAAAGAACAAATAAAACTTTGGTAGAATTGACTTCTAAAGTGTAGTATTTTACTAAAGCCAATCACAGGCAGAGAGGTCAGTGCTAAGGAAGACGGAGAAGTAATTTACAGCAAATGAAGACAGAATTATCACTGCTGATTAAGAACCATTGGGTTCAACATGGGTCAGTATAGTGGCTTGCTGGCTGTGTAACTTCAGTTGGCACTGTATGGATCTGAGCCTTAATTAGCTTTCATTCTTACAAAAGAGACACAATGATACCAATTCACTGTATACTGCATCCACTAATTAAACTAGATAGTGTGGGATCCAGCACAGTGCTGGCATTCAGTTAGCACTCAATAAATACACAACTCCATCTTTCCCATGGTTTGAAAACTATTACAAGACACTAGAATAATTTATATATACAGAAATTATTGCATATATATTATATGCAAGTACTCTGCTGATAACGTTTGAAAACTGTAATGCGGTGGTGGATTGCCCCGGCCCGCGGGGCAAGTAATTAACCAGGGTCCGAAGGGGACCGAGCCTGAAAGAGAAACGGGCAAGAGAGAGGAATGAGGCCAAGCAGAAACAGTTGTCAAGGCCTAACTTTACTTCAGAAGGGCAGGGTAATTATACTTGCAGAGCAAGGAAGCGTTAAGAGGAAGTGGGGCAGGGGTGTACACCTGGCTTCACACCTGGCCGGAGCGGAAGCGTTGACAAAACATTTTATGGTTTTTCCGAGAACACTCCATGGTTCCTCCGAGAATAGAGTGTTACTCAGATAAGGTCAAATTCTCAGGGACTGGGGAACAACAGGGACACTCTGTCCCTGACAGTGGATTGGGAGAGGAGGTGTTTAAGCAGGTAACTTTGTGAAGAGTGGGTTTGAATCCTTATTGATGTTTTTATTTGCTAGACCAGTGAATTGATGTGCCACTATGCCAACACTTATACATAACTTATGTGGGACAAGATGTGTGAACACTTGGAAAGGGAAAAACTGGTCCCTATGTAGTAGTTCTAATTCCCCCAAAACAAATCACCTTGTGCTATCCTAACCTTGCTCAGCTTGTTTTCCTTTGCCTTTGATAGACTTATTATCTGGAATATTAGAATAATTCTCTAAACCTTAACTGTATCTTTATTTCAGCAATGCTTTTGGTAGTGTTAAATAAAGTCTTATGGATAAGAAGGAAAGTGGAGTCATATAATTAAATACATTTATATGCTTAAAAAGAGTCCCAGCGTATCATTAAACTAATGTTTATGTTAATATGACAGATGGTTACAAAGTTGAATGGCAGAAAATGCTGACTTTAAAATGTTTTTTGTTTAATAATCATCAAATACATGGTAAGCCAGCAAAAGGCATACTAATCAATTTCAGAGATGATGTAACATTTGAAGAACATTCAAGTTTTATATTGATTGTATTATTGTAAAAACACATAGTTACTAAAGATAATTAAGTTTAGAGAACCAAAAAAATGTTACAAACTATAAATATACAAGGTTGTATATTTTAATATGTCATTACATTTTGTTACAGATTTAATTATGGTGAATTCATATGGACATGGCTTATAAAACTTTTCTCCAAACAATTTTGTTAAATTGAGTTTTTCCAGATGATAGGCTTTCTGGAAAATTTGAAAATCATTTTATGTATTGTTTCTATGTGTTTGGGTTCATACCATCAATTTAATTCTTGATTGGTTTTCAATAGGTGTTTTCAACAAGAAATGAGACTTTTTAAAAAAAAAACTCTTACTAATGTGTTTTGCACGTGCTTCTATATGTGGGAAGGCTACCTTTAGTCCTAAAAGCAAGGTTTATAGCCTTTATTAGACAAGACTCCTTGGTTTTATTTATGTAACTCTCTTCCTGTCCCTTAAAAAGGCATTCCTACAGGACATTATTGACAGTATTTTTGAAATGTTCATAATACAAGTGCTTCTGATTTCTTTCTACTGGACTCTCTAGAGATGTGGTGAGCACCTTTAATTATATGATCAGTTCCTTGGTTGCTTTATTGTGTTTGTAATAGTATTTCTGTCTTTAATAATTATGATTTTGTTTTTATTTGTGTATGTCTGTGTTTGTGCATACAAGGGAATCCCCTGTAGAGGCTGGAGGAGGGCATAGGCTCCCCTGCATAGGCTCCCCTGCATAGGCTCCCCTGCATAGGCTCCCCTGCAGATGCAGTTACAGGCAGTTGTGAGATGCTCTCTATGGGTGTTGGGAACTGAACTCAGGTCCTCTGCAAGAGTAGTAAGTGTTCTTTATTATTATCAATTGTTATTATTATTAATTTTATTTATTTACATCCCAAATGTTGCTGCCTTCCCTGTTCCCCCTTGCAGAGGTCTTCTCTCTTCCCCATTCCCCTTTGCCTCTGAGAAGGTGCCCCTCCTGTCCCCACATCCCTCTTCCCTTGGGAATCAAATCTCTACATGATTAGGCACATCTTCTCCCACTGAGGCCAGACCAGGCAGTCCTCTGCTACATATGTGTATGGAGCCTCAGACCAACCTGTGTGTGCTCTTTGGTTGGTGGCTCAATCTCTGGGAACTCCCAGGGGTCCAGGTTAGTTGATAGTGTTGATCTTCCTATGGGGTTGCTATCCCCTTCATTTCCTTCCAGTCCTTCCCCTAACTCTTCCATAGGGATCCTCAGGGTTAGTGTAATGGTTGGCTGTAGTATCTGCATCTGTCTCAGTCAGCTGCTGGTAGGGTCTCTCACAGGACAACCATGCTAGGCTCCTGTCTGTAAGCACATCATAGCCATCAGTAATAGTGTCAGGGTTTGGTGCCTGCCCATGGGATAGATCCCAAGTTGGAGTGGTCACCTGGTTCTTCAGTCCTTCAGTCTCTGCTCCATTTTTGTCCTTGCATTTCTTTTAGAGAGGGACAATTTTGAGTAGAAAATTTTGAAGATGGGTTGGTATCCCCTTCCCTCTACTGGAGGCCCTGTCTAACTACTAGAGATGGCCTCTTCAGTTTCCGTATCCCACACTATTGGACATTTTGGCTAAGGTCACCCACACTGAGTCCTGGGAGCCTCCCCCATCCCAGCTCTCTGGGTCTTTCTAGAGGCTTCTTCTACCCTCAGAAGCTGCACATTTCCATTCATTTTCCTAGCCCTCTGGGCTTCTCTCCTGTCTCTGCCCATACCCGATCCTACCCCCTCTTTTTCCCACCCATCTCCTCTTCTGCCCTTCCCTTCCTCTGCCTCTCATGATTATTTTGTTCACCCTTCTAAATCAGATTGAAGCATCCTGAACTGAACTCCTTTGCAAGAGCAGTAAGTGCTCTTAACAGCAGCGCCTTCTCTCTTTCCTTCAGTAATGACGTTGGTTATTACTTATGCTTTAGTTGTTGCTGTATATCTCTGCTACTTTTATCTCCTGGTACTACATTCTCTAGAGCCTGCAACTACCATTTTTAATTTTTATTTTCCTTACATTTCTTTAATCTTTTACTTAAAGTTCAGGGTGGAAGGATGTCTCTCATACAATTTACTCTTTTTTAAAATTAATTAATTGATTTATTAATTCACTTTACATGACAATATCAGCACCCTCTTCTCCTACCAGGACCCCCTCACACAGATCCTCCCACATTCTTCCCACCCCTTTTCCTCTGAGAAGTGAACCTCCCCATATCAACCCCCCAACACCCGTACCCCTGGCTCATTAAGTCACTGCAGAACTGTATCCTCTCTCACTGAGGATTAAGGCTGTTTTTTGTAGTTTCATTTTTTTGTTTTTGTTGGGGTTTTTTGTTTTCTATTCTATCTGGGGCATATTCTTGAGTAGTCAATGCCTGCCCCTCCCCCAGTCCCACCTGCCCACTTCCCCTTTATTAATCACTTCCTTCTGATCTCCCCTGTGTTCACTTCTCACTTCTTACTGTTTTCTTGTTAGACGTTTTTTGGACAAGTCACAAAACGGCTTGCAGAGAAATGGCACCTTTGCTGTTTTACAAAATCATGATTTTTGAGAGGTAGCACGGTGTTGTCTCCTCTTGCTGCTTAGTTACTAGAATTCTCAGAGTAGAGGATGCTCGGAGAAAACATTCTTCACTGGAGAGCCTGAGATGCTAATATGGTGGCTGATAAAATCAAGACTGTAAACGATACCAACAGGGTGGAACTAAGGGCTGAAAGCAACAAGACGAATAAATGAAATCTGACAGGCTGCCTAAAAATAATGTCCCTTAACTATGGCCTGGGGAAGCCTGCCTTGGTCCATTTTCAGTCCCACACATCCTGTTCTGGGTTTGGCTCATTTGATACCTCTCCAGTGCTCGACATCTGAAGATTTCAATTATACCAAACGCTGAAAGAGCCATACCCGGTGCCCAGGCCAGGTACCCAAAACCAGCTTGTTGAGCTCTGAGTTTATTAGCTCAGTTCCAAACTATCCAAGAGCCATATTCCCTAGTGTAAAAGCATCACCCTCCACTTGGGCCTTTACAGTCATCCTTAACCCTCAACTGCTCTCATTTCTCATTTCTACCTATGGATTTTTTGTCTTTCTCATAAAAATTCCTCAGGAGTGCTACATTTGAGGGAACAAGTTATCCCCATGCCTGCTCACTTTTCTCTTTGTCTTGCATGTGTTTGAACCTATCCTCTTTCTGAATCCAGTGCCTTCTGAGTATTTTTTAAACTGTCACATCATACTGGGTTGCATTATCTTCTAGTGCCTTCCCCAATCATCCTCTCCTCAATGATTCTTGGCTTCAGCAGGGGAAGGTGACAGGACTGTAGCTCTCACCTGCCTGGACAGCTTCTCCCAGGCCACCTCACACACCTGAAGTCTGAGTCATAAACAGTTTCTGTACTTTCTTTTTTCTTCTGCCCTGCAATACTTTGCTCCCTTGTCTTTCTGGAACAATTACAATTGTATATTTAAAAATCTTCTCAAGAGCTCCATCATATGCAAATTTGTGAGGACCTGCCAGAATGAAAAGTCTAACTTTCTGGGCTCCCCAGCACTCTCCCATGACAGCGCTAATGCGCCCCCACCCTATTGAAACGTACACCATTAATGCACAGCATTCCCTACACCTTTAAAGACAGTCACTTCACTGTCAGTAAAGCAGCTATTTTTAAGTCCCTTCCCTGAGACTCTAACTCTCCGTAACTCCTGTTCAGATCCTTCCTTCCGACTAACAAGAGGTTTTCCTTGACTCTGTTTTGAACGTTTCTAACTCTTACTTGCCTTTGACTCCCTCACATATGATTTGTTTCTGTCATGTTGTATTTCATTCTCATGGTGACATTTTACAATAATAAGGATTGCATGATTTTATGTCAATTTTTCTTACTCTTTTCAAAAAACTGAAATAATAATTTTAAAAAGCCCGACCAAAATGCTTTGTTCTCACCCATGTAATCAATATCCATTTGAAAAAAACCATGAATTTAGGTATGTGGCTTTGCATAATTATGGGTAGATATAAAGAAGTAATCTAAGAAACTATTTTCATTTTAAAAATGCATTTGTTTTTACTACCTTGAGAAAAAAAATGACTAAGTTACTTCCTTGATAAATAATGACTGAGTGCATATACAAGATTAAAGGTGTTGCTAGTTTTGATAAGTCATCACAGGCAGTGTTATTGCTCAATTAGCCTCATATAGCTATAATAGCAAATCTGAGAAACAGATGAAGTTGGCATACTTTTAACTACTGTCTTACATTTTTGTGCATCCCTTCTACAGAAAATAAAAGAATTATCATATAAAAATAGCTTCAATTTTCCTAAGTATCACTTCCCCATTTTAGTTATTATATTCACATTGCAAAATTATGAGATTATATTTCCTTTTTGTAAGTACAATTAGCACAGTTTGCTAAATATGCTTCTATATGTAAATAGATTCTAGACTGCTCAATAGATGTCTTTTAATCATAGTTCACTAAGTTCCTTAGTTCTCATACAAAACATTTAACCATAAAAGTGTTTGGAAATCAAAAGCATTTCTGTTCTCAATTTCACATAACAATTGTGAATGTTACAAATTATTTTTTAAACAAAACAATGGAGAAGTTATTTACTGTATGTTTAAATACACACAGTTGTAAATTTTCCAGTCCATCTACCTGTTTTGATTGACATAAGTTCTGTGTATTGAATTGATAGAATATATAAAGACAAGTTTCACCATACATAATATCTGACTGTAAATAATTATGTTATATGTTTTAGTGTCAACATCTTTGACATACGTCTCTCTATATATACATTTAGTATATTTAATCTAAATTTAATATCATCAAAATGTATAAAATAGTATCTAGCTATACATAACTTTCATAAATCATCATTTGCTTTTCATAATCAATTTTTGTTACTTACATCTTAGTTCATTTGAGTATTGTATGGTTTATATAGCCATATTATGCTTGTCCACATCCCTACTATTTCACAGTGATGCCAGGGTGACAATATTCACAGTCCTGCAGTGGGCATTCTAGCGTGTGTCATGGATTTGTTTCATGGGATACATATCCCATAATAGAACTGCTGACTCGTTTGTATGGGCCTGTTTAATTTTATTAGATATTGCCAAATTACTCTCTAATGTGGTTTTGTAAATTTACATTACCAATTACTATGTATATGAGTACACACTGTTTATCAACATTTTGAATATTTGATGAATTCATACTTTATAATTTTGAAAATCTGATGGGCACCACATGCTATTTTCTGACTATATTAATTTTCTCTTTCCTGATTTCAAGCGAGGCTGAACATTTCTCTAAGTTTATTTCTACTGCTGCTTCTGTGCTTTTTTCCATTACAGTTTTTCTCTTTTGTTCACTTGCATGCATATTACATTTATCCATTACCTATGCACAGAAACTTTCTTCTGGTCTATATCTTGTGTTTCAATTTCTATACACTCTATTATGCGATATTTAATATTAATATAGTCAACCTTATAAGCTATTCCCTTTGAGGTTTGTTCTATTTGTGTGTTCTTTAAAAATATCATCCCCAACTCCAAGCTTATAATTTGTCTTTAAAAATTGTACAGTATTGATTTTTGCAGAGGTCTTTAATCCATCTTGCTGCTCTTTGTGAGAATATCATTTAAAAGTATATAGCCAAACAGTTTTAGTAGGACTTCTTATTGAAAAGCCCATGATTTCCCTTCTGATCTTTCCATCTGATTAAAAATAACTTACCTTTATTTGTTATATTTTCACAAGTTTGTAGAGATGCAGTGCCGAGAATCCCTCTGCAGCCCTTGCTTGCTTTCCCTCCCACCTCTTTCATTTTATCAGTGCATTTGGGACAAGGGCAGTGTTAATCTGCCATGATTAACAAAGCTTCACAGTTATTTAAATTTTTCAGGTTTTTCCCAAAGTAGCTCTTCTGTCCAGTCAACCTCGTTTTGCTTTGGTCTCCCTGGGTACCGATAGCCTTTCTAGCTTCCTCTTTTTTTCTTTTCTTTCTTTCTTTTTTTTTTTTTTTTAATGGCCTTTGTCAGGTATTGTTGTTTGTTTTTGTAACATTGTTTCTTATGGAGTTTTGTTACATTGTTCATGCTTAGATGGGGTGTGAGTTTGGGGAGGAAGGTAACAAAGAAGGGCGGTTCTCAACCAACCAGTTCAGGATTTGTGTTATAGACTGGGCTTATTTACCATTGATTACTGTTAACTTTGTTCCTTTGGCTAAGGCAGTGTTTGCCACGTTGTTCTAACATGTAATTACTTTGTCCTATTTGTCATACCCTAATTTTTTATAATGAGTCATTATGTTCAGTTCTCCTAGAGAATTGAAAACTTCCACTTCACAGAGGAGGTAAGGTTTATGTAATTTATTTGGAATTATTCTTTAAAGATCATTATCCATTATTTATTTATTGTTGTCAATTTACATTCATATAGACTGACGAATGTTTTATTCTTCAAACTAAGAAGCTGTACTTTGGTTTCTTCATTCATAGTCTTTCAGCTTTGGCTCTTGAGAATTCCTTTGCTTGACTCCAATCTTCTTTTATTCTCTTTATTCTTCTGACACTTCCTTGCTTTGTGGCACTATGAAATCTTTGTCCTTTGCCCCCACCTTAACATCAGTGATTTCTCCAAGGAGTTTTTTTTTTTTTTTTACTTTTACATGTGGTACTAGGTAAGAAGACGTGGGTACTGGATGTGCTTGCTCTTACTCAGTTATCAGTACTATTACTGATCTGTCTTAGAAATTAGAGCTAGGGAGTGTCTATGGGTATAATGACTCACAAAGATATACCCATAATTTCTAAACTAACAATGAATTCATACTCTTACCCTAACTCCAATTCTATACCACATGCAGGATGTTCCTTAACAGAAAAATGAATTTAAAAAAATGGTGCATTTAAACAATGGGATATAACTCAACTATTAGAAAAATGAAATCATGGAATTGACAGCTAGAGCTAGAGAGAAAAAAAATTTCCTGAGTGAGGTAACCCAGAACCAGAAAGACAAATATGGTATGCATTTACTTATATGTAGATATTGGCTGTTAATCAATGATAATCAATCTTTAATCCATAAGACCAAGGAGATTAAGACTAGAGTAAGGGACTGGGGAGACAGATAGATATCATTAGGAAAGGGAAGTAGAATAGATATATGTTTTGGGGGATGACACTGGACAATCATGTGGAAAGGGAAGATGAGGACAAGAAAAGGAATACAGGGAGAGAAAGCTAAAATTCAGGAGCATTTGAAGGGTAGTATGGAAACTTAATACAGTAATTCTGAAATATATTCATATATAAAGACAACCTAAATGAAATTCTCAAATAATGGGGAGACAGAGCCCCAACTAGACATTTCTTGACACCATGAAGCTTCCAACACTAGGAATGGATTGCATCTAATTCATTAAGTTGTTGGCCAAAGAGGTTCCATGGGAACCCCCAAACAGCCTAGGTTGTTGCCTAGACTATGGGCTGCTTGCCAGAAACTGAGAGTAAGGTCCCATTGCTGAAAACAGCAACCACACAACTCACTGAACGCGGAGAGGTCAAGCTGGTGCCTACATAGGACCTTCACCCCTACGTTCTAGTGCCTTTGTGTACAGGAAGGCACTAGGAATGCTAACAAAATAGAAATGTAAACACCAATCCATCCATAAGCCCTGTGATCTACAATGGTGTTCTGTCTACAAGCTACAGTGCCAGGCTAAATTCTTTGGTAGAGTATTTACACCAAGCTTCTCAGCAAACTCTACAGTGCAGGACTATTTGCTTGCTTATTTTTCAAAAGTCATCTGTTGAGCATATATCTATTACAGACCATAGACCATAACTGGTGCACACCATTTACTTTTTACTAAATGTTTTACCGACACAGTGTTCTGTCTCCTTTCCCAATACTGCATTATGAGCAATATATTATTGCCAGTTCACTGGAGCAGAAACATGGTCTTAGAAGGTGAGAAATGTGTTCACTACTACCTGGCAGCTCTAGGGGATTTGTTCCTAGGCTGATCCTGAATCTCTCCTTTAATAGGCATATTACCCTTTCTGTTTAATCGAAGCCTTGCTTGCAATCTACCATCACCCAAGAGAAACCAGTTATTAAAGGGTACAGGTATCTTTCTTGTCCTTATCAACCCATACTAGTTGCTCTCTGATGCTTTGCTTGTTGAAAGAGTATCTTAGGACACAAAGGGAAGGGGGTCAGGTTGCTCTTCCCCTATTTACCATTGTCTTTTCTTTGCCTTGGATTTCCAAATACACACCTTTGGATGCATTTCATGGGATAAACTGACATGGATTCAAGGTTGTCTGAGCATTCTCTGTGTGTAGATAGTGTGCCGAGCGCTTGTTAGGAGAGTGGGTCAGAGTCCTGTCCTTGGAAAGGCCAGCTTTTAGACAGCCTGCTGGTTAATAGGAGTTCACAGCAGAACTGTGCAGTGAGGTGTCAGATGTGTGGGCTGAAGGCAGCATGGAGGAAATAATTATCCTCAGCTGAGCCAAGAACAGAGCTGAGTGTGACAGAGGTGGAGGTGGAAGACTAAGAGAATGATGGCAAGTGGGGCACTTCAGGTAAAGAGGCAGTCCATGCCAGGTGAACCGAGAGTAGGGATCCAGTGTCTTTTGGAGAATCCTCAGGCTCGGTAAAAAGGAGAAAGGACTGAGTCCTTGCTCTAGAAATAAACAAAGTCCGAATAATGTGAAAATTTCAAATCTATCTGATTACTTTTTTTACCCATTTCTCAGAAATAGATGAAAATATTTATACTTGCTACACTGGGTGTACTTGGGTTAGAGAGCTCATGTTTACAAATGTTGGGTTGGATGTCCTCCTTTATATAGAGAGGCTGTCTGAGAATCCACTCAATACTCCTTTACTGACTTCCTGGCTTCAGATTAGGTGGAAAACTGGGTAACATGGAACCCAGAGAAATGAACTTGCATGTTAGGTTGGACCAGGTCCCAGAGAGACTTTTATATAAAATGAAGAATGTCTGTGATAAATGACGGAAGTTCTTTCTTTTTCTTTCTTTCTTTCTTTCTTTCTTTCTTTCTTTCTTTCTTTCTTTCTT
>JADRCD010152645.1:31870-49912 GCA_019843815.1 Montemys delectorum
CACCCTCTCTCTCTCCCTCTCTCTCTCTCTCTCTCTCTCTCTCTCTCTCTCTCTGTGTGTGTGTGTGTGTGTGTAAAGGTCAAAGGACAGCTTGTAGGTCTGTTTTTTTTTTCTTCTACCATGTGAGCCCTCAGAATTTGACTTAGGTCATTCAGGCTTCTATTCCCACTGCACCATCTCCCTGGCCAAAGATTGTTCCATGTACTTTTTTGCTAACTGATATGAGAAAGATTACATGTTACCTCAGAATATTACCTGTTACTTTGCACAGCTCTTAACTGCTAAAAACTTGTTTCACACGAGGATAATTAATCCCCATTGATTTTTATGACTGTCATCTTGGTCAGTTCTTGAAATCTATGTTATGGTTCCTGGGATATTCTAAAGTACCTCTAAAGAGCTATGATCTGTGATCTTTTCTAATCCTCCATTTTCTGAAGTTGGACTTTAAATTTGTCTTAAACTTGAGGTTATTCCATGGAATTGGCTATTGATTTGATCATCTTTTAACACACGTTTCCTGGGTGCTTGGTCTGCAGGAGGCTTTCTGAGGGTGCCTCCTTTGTAGTGGACTGAATGGGGCAATGAAAGCTCCAGCTTAACACAGAGGAGAGTGGACTGACGTATGACCTGTGCCCTCTGGGAAAAGCAAAAAGCAAAACCCAGAAAAGAACCAAGGAGAAGGACCAGTTCACACATCCTGTGGAAATGGTGATAGAAGGAAGCGGGAAAGAAGTCATCCCAGAACTGGGACCAGCTCAGCTGTTACAGGAAAGGGATGCTAGAAAGAAAAACAATTTTTAATAAAAGTAAAGTTTGAAATGCATTTGTAAGGCACAGTGATTTTAGTGAGAATCATATCTTGGCAAAAATTGAAATAATCTCTTAGGACTACATCAGAGGACTGAAATAGTGGAGGCTTACGAGGATCCTATAGTAGCAGAGCACAGGGAAAGAAGCTCAACTGAAAGACAGCAGTCGAGTATCCTATTGACTGCACACAGCAGATGAGGAGAAAGAAAGGACCTTTAAAGGATCCGAGACTCCACTTATGGAGCATTAAAGACCATGGCCGTGTCCTCACAGATCATATGGAAGTAAGGTAGTAAGCTGGTTCCAGAAGAATAGGGTTGTGTGATGACATATAGAGAGTGAAAACTATTCATTTTGACACTTGGGGGTGTTCTTGCCAATCTCACAAGAGAAAGACGGCCTGAGGATAAGGCAAAAGTAGTCATCCATTAGTAGGAGGAGGGAATGAAGCAGAATAGATGGAGGGGTGGCAAAATGGGCAAGCAGAGATGGAGAAGAAAAATGAAACACCGTCGTCCATATGGGGACCTAGGAAAGGCAGTTTCCAGGGGTGGTCTGTGGAGCCCATGGATCTTCTAAGATGGTGGACTCCACTGGCAGATGGTGAGGAAGATAGCTGTCAATGAGTATGAGCTCCAGGCCCTTGGAACTTTGAGTGTTTTCTCTGCTCATTGTACTCCCAGCTGTGCCTAAATTTGTATTTATAGATCCAGCAGGCTGTGTCTGAATGTACTTTGTACTTACTTTGCCTTTGAAACCCTTCTTCTGACCCTGAAGTGTGTCCCCTTCTTGAGAAGCAGTATTCGTTGAGTTCATTGTTTAAGATGGAATAGAATGAACGATCTTCTGAACAGTCTGCTGTGGCCTTGCCTGTGATGGTGAGGTCCTCATTGTGATTCAGCATTTGGTGCTAACTTTGGGGCTCTGGTCATACAGTTACCCAGTATACCCATATTAGCTGTATTTTCCTGAGATGGACAAGGATGGTGCAAGCTCAATTGTTTTCTTTTAAAGAACTGTGCAACAAAGTGAATTTCCCAAATGTCTTTTTTAAAATTAAAAAATATTTTCTTTAAACATAGAAGAGAAATATAATTCAATAGACTATCTTGGAAAACTTGTTTTCATCACCTTAGAAAAAACCCAACTACCTTTTATATGATACAATTTTGTCAGTATTCCTCACTGTATGCCAAACCTCAATAATATGCTATTTACAAGAAAAGTAGAAAATCAGCCATTCATTGACTGTCCAGGCTTTAGACTTCTGTTCAGAGAAGTAAACGTGGTTGAAGGACCTTCCTTTTAACAATCTGTTTCCTCATAGACTAGAAGTGCTGAGGTTGTCAGCTGACAAGGGTGGATACAAGAAAGAGCCCCAGGATCAGATCACTGTGGGAAACACAGGTCCAGCATCCTTCCTTACATAGTCTGACCTAAGGATTAGGGTAATTAAGACCTCGGGAGCAGGACAAGCCATGGAAAGCAAGTTAGGTGGGGACCAAACTGGAGTTGGAGGAGGCAGCCATTGATGGAAAGCCATAGGAGGGGGCAATAGTAGTGGCAGGGCCTTCCATAGGTATGAAAATGTTTGTTAGAGATGTATTTATATCTTATTTTCCCAGCCAACATGTCCACATTGGGGATCACTCATCTTTTGTGCCTTTCACTACAATTCCTAAAGGATTCCTTGGAGTCCTGCAGATCCCAATTGCCTTTCTAAAAGGTACCACTAAGATTCCTGCAGACAGCAAATGGACAGTGAGCTATTGTCTTTGAAGTGCTTTGTGTAGTGTATGGCATGTGGGGCTGGGAAGACTAGTTCAGGTACCACTCACTGACTTCCCCTTCACTCTCTTTACTGCACACTTTCTTGGGTTCTCAGAGAAACTAAGTTCCTAATGTTGGGAATTATCAGATATGGAAGCCAAGTTGAGTTCAGTTAGGACTGTATATGTTTGCTTAGACAGAGAGAGGTCATTTGAACAGCTCGATATATAATGTCAAGGTATTCAAATAGTGCTTTTCTGACACAGGGTTTCATCAGTTCCCACATGCCCTCTAGGTACCGAGAGCTGAACCGTTTAGCCCACACTTCACTATCATGACTTAATTTCTAGACTCTAAGGGAAGATCAGGAGCTGGTAAGAACATAGTGATCATCAATTTTGAATGCTCTGAATAAGACTGAGTCTGAATGACTGTTTTTATGAGTCTATCTTTAGACAGTGACAGGTTTTGTAGCCATTCCTGCAAAGTCCTTGAAATGTAAGATCGGATTTTGGCATAGTAATATATTATGTGCCCTTAGAAAATGTCTGTCTTTCCTGGGGCTCATTGTTCTCTAAACTTTCCCTCTCTTTTGAAATCTTGTGAGCTCCTCAACAGCTTAGCTCTAACTTTTACTCTATACAGTACTCTGAGGCAGATAGCCTGTTCAGTGTGAACAGTGGAGATGGCAGGACAGAGTCATTTTCTGTGGAGTGCGAAAGCTGAGTCACACAGCAGGGCCAGCAACAGAACTCAACTGAGCCATTTATCAGAGTTTATACTCTTGTTACTTGTAGTACAAGAACACTATGTATCCTTGTGAGCTACCTTCTAGGTGCCAGGCTCTGTGGTTAGTTCTGGGAACACAGTAGGAAAGAAGCTAGACCTATCATGTATCTTCTTGAGCATTAACAAAGTGTTTAGAAGTATCTGTACAGGAGCCAGATTCCCTAAGCTCACATGAGGGAGCAGATACTTAATGGATGTGTAAAACTGTGAATGGTTATTAACCTTTGAACCCCAGATTCCTCTTCTGTAGATTAAGAATAATAATAAACCACCTAAAAATTGCTCTGTAAATGCAGTCACGGTGCTCCATAGATGGCACTCAGCAATCCCCTCTTATTTGTCTTTTTTTTTAAAGATTTATTTATTATTATAAATAAGTACACTGTAGCTGCCTTCAGATGCACCAGAAGAGGGCATCAGATCTCATTACAGGTGGTTGTGAACCACCATGTGGTTGGTTGGGATCTGAACTCAGGACTTTTGGAAGAGCAGTCAGCGCTCTTACCTGATGAGCCGTCTCGCCAGCCCATCATTTTTTTTTTTAAATAATAGACTACTTGGGGAGAAAGCAAGCAAATAAAAGTATGTATGCATGACAGGAAGACAGAGGGAGAGAGAGGGGAGAAGACAAGAGAGAGACTCTGCAAAGGAAGATGCGGCTCTCTGTCTGGAGGCTTTCTCCAATTAGAGGTCACAGTAGGATGCTATGGAAAGTTGCCCCAGAAGATTAGCAGATGAGAATTCTCTTCTCAAATTTTAGGTAAAGGTATGTATTTACACTCAAGGTAACTGTGTTGTCCCATTGATGGCACAAGGACTAGAGGACAGGAGTCTATGCTTATGCTACCTTCGTGCTATAAATAATATTCAGTTCTTCGCCTTTACTTCTCTCTCTTGCTGTGTTCTGATAATTAGCCTCTATATTTCTCTAAACTAGGGCAACAGCATTGATGTTCTCAGAAAAGTGAGATCTGAGAAATATTGTGGGGTCATTCTGATCATGCCTGTTGGGATATGAGAAATGATTGGAAGGCTGAAATGAGGGACAGGCAGCCCAGGTCCTGACTCCACTGTCTGATTGAATGATAATACTCGGTGCAGAGGGGAGCAGCCAGCTCAAGTAAGTAGGTAGGCACAATAAGATCCAGTGGGATCTGATTGGTGTTAGATGCCTTTGGATATATGGGTAGAGACCCCCAACAGATAATGACTGTTAAGGTACTCAGGATAAACTGAGGTTGAATCCTCCTGTTGTATCTGAAATCAGGACACACTGTAGGTTCTTGGTATACTTGGCTGCTGAAACTGATTTATTGATATCAGACAATGCAAACATGAGCATCTAAACACATGTATCATCCTTTCTTGTCCTGAAAGCTCATCCCAACCTAATTTCTTGCTTCTCTTTCCAAGGTCCCCAGGATCTACCTTCCATTGAAATAAAAGCCTCTTGGCTAGGTAGTCAGAACCCCATTTTACATTTTGCTGGTAAATGAGCAGTACTGAGACTGAGGAAGGCATCCACGCACACCTCCCGGGAGAACTGTTCTAATACTATTTCTTCAAGAAGTTCTTTCCCTAATATCCCATTCTTCTATTGAAAGAGTATGAGAAAGGGTATTTAGTCCTGGTTCTGAATTCTGGCTGAGTCACATGGACTGAACCACAGTGGGCCTCAGACTCATCACCTGTTAAACATCACCACCTCACCTTCCTCAGCATGAAGATGCTCCTTAGGGTGAGCCTGTCACCCTGTCTCAATAAAGCCTTGCAAACTGAATACATCACTATCCAGATGTTTGTACGTGCTGCTGTTGGTCAGTGTTTAGAAAGAACTGAAGTTATCATATAGCATATCTCTAGCTTAGTCAAAATTTAAATTCAACATGTATTTTCTACTGAAAACATATCCTTTTGTATTATTATAAAGTCAAAAACCTGTAAGATGAACTACTATTGTATGCCACCTGGATTCTGAAAAATAGTACATAGTAAATATTTATTCTCAGCTACTCCACAGATCCTATTAGGAGACATTTGTGAAAGTGATGGTCTAATTTGTATATGTTCAAAACAAATGCATTTTTAAACAAATATTGTCAACTTATAGTTGGATGAAACATTAGGTAAAAATCCTGTGAATATGTAGGGCCAGCAGATTGCTCTGTGTGTGCATGTGTTCATTCATATGTGTATGGTTTATGTGAGTTGTGTGTTTGTGTATGTGTGTGTATATGTGTGTACATAGTAATCACGTGATATAACTATGGACTATTGGTAATTGTTTTTTTTTTTTTTTTTTGTAACTCATTTGTTTGGATTTGGAAAGTATTTTCCTGAACCTCAGCCATGAACTCCAACACTGAGCCACAGCCATCCATGCTTCCCACCCTCTCCTTAGAGCAATTATACTAGCATTGTGCAGCCCATCCTGAGACACTCTTGAGATGCATATTTATGTATTTTCAGTCATCACCCCCATAGCTCAGATTTTCCTGTCCTTGGTGTCACTTTAATTAATACACTCCCATGTGCTAGGTGACAAAATTAGGTTGCAGGGGTGGCAGGCGTTTATATCATGAAAGGACAAAAAAAGGTGTTTGTACCATTTTCTTCCTTAAGCTCTGCTATTAATCTCTGCAATCAATACTTCTTTATTTTTGGCTCTAGAAGTTGGTGGGGTAAAATCAGATTGTCAAGTCATGTAAGGCCACATCTGCATAAGTAATAGAGATGGTTCATTACTTTCACTCTAGATGAAAACACGTGTTCCTGGCCAGATGTGACAGGGACAGTCTCTGTGATTCTCATGCCAACTTTATGATATGTTTGATTTAGGTAAAGTGCCTGGAACCTGCTGGGACTAAGTTGTTATTAAACACCATCTGCAGTTTTCACTTTAATTAATATCATAAGAATTAGGATCCCATGCTTTTATTACCATGTTAACCCTTCAGGATTATAATAAGAAGGAAGAAAAAGTGAAATGGAAACCCAGATAGTTCCTTAGAGGGTTTAATATACATATGTTGAGCCTCAGAGAGAGCTAATCTCTAGCCAGAGGTTGCTGAGATTTTCTTTTGTGGAAAAGAAACTGCATAGTAGGTCCAACAGGAAAGCAGCCTACTGCATATTAGTATCAGCTACATCAATTTCCCTGACACTTTAAGGGAAATAATTAGCAACTAAAACAGTACTTCTATTAATGGAATAGTTGTAATGACAACATCAACCATAAGTATCATTTATTTAGGGATTAGCTGTATTTGGCTGTTTCGTGAAATATACTCTACACTCAAATATGTATTTATTTACATTATCCTTCATTATCCATAGGGAAATAGGTACAGCTCTTCTGTCCCCAGTGGATATAAAAATCCAAGGGCTTTTAAGTCACTTATATAAAAATTGGATAATGTTTTGCATATGGCCTACCTATATTGCCTTATTATTTTAATTATTTCTAGATTATTCACAATATCTATTAACAGTATAAATGTCATACAGGAGGTATATAATATATTTAGAGAAAAGTGACAAGAAACATATCTGTACGTGTTCAGCAGAAATACATGTTTTCTAAATATCATCAAACTATAGTGTGTATTTGGAGAGAGAGCATGCATACATGTGTGCATTATAATTATGTGATATTAACTATGTGCTACACCTAACTACTTTCCAGGAATGACATCATTTAATTTTTACTACATTGAGCTACTATTGTAGATGAGGAAGCAGAGATCCAGTCTATGCATCTGGTATGAGACAGATTCAAATGAAAGCTTGTTGAATCAAAGCTGACACTTTTTTTTTTTTTTTTTTTTTTTACCAACATGAATCACTCCATGAAACCTATTTCGGTTGAAAAGTTGAAAGAAACATCTCCAACCAGAGAGGAGATATATTGTATCCTTTTGGGTTTCATTTCCCCAGAAGGAGGTGAAATTTTAGCTCCTACTATCAATACCTCTTTTACCCCCCAAGAATTCATGACTGTGGCTCTTGACCCTTGTAAGCTTAATACTCAGCAGAGATTCAGCTCATTGGATGGGTTCCCCATGTACAGCTGAGATTGGCTGGGTCTGCAAAAATGTTCCATCTAACCACGTGCAATCACAAATTATGAACATATTCAGACAGCACATGAGATAAAAGATGGAAACAGATTGTGAAGTCTGAACTGAAAGGTTAGTCTAAAAGTGATGATTTTTAAGGGAAGAACATTCTGGAAACAGGCACTGCTACACAAAAATCCATGCTTATCCTGATATTAGCTAGTGCACTACAAACAAGCTGCTTTTCCTATATAGCTTTGCCTTATTATAGGGAAACGTCGATGTTTGTCCATGTCTCTTTGGGCTTCATGAGGGCTTACAGGGGCCTCAACAGATGGGCACCCTTTAAATAGTATACCTTCTCTTGGTAGAGACCCATGTATGTTTGTATCAGACTATTATGCAAAGAGCTGTGAAACTGGGACTCTTAGTCTGGAGTTCTCCACAGTGGCTCTGCTGGACTGTGCAGTTGTTCCATCTGATAAAATTCCTCTAAAGGCACATGTGCTAAAATGAACTTGAGTTGGAAAGTACAGTGAGCATTTTAGTCTCCTAGATTAAAACTTCACAAGTCAGTTTGCTCATCTGTTCAACTGTCCATCACCCTGTCACTGAATGTACTCATATGGAGGGATGATCATATGTATACATATATGTACATATATATATATATACATATATATATAATGTGTGTATGTGTGTGTATATGTATGTATATACATATACACATATTTTATCATATGTTATATATACAGATAAATATTGTCTACACATATATTATATATATTATATAATACATGTATATATAATTTAATATATGCATATATAACATATATATGTGTGTATGTGTGTGTATGTGTATGTGTGTGTGTCTAAGCCTTCTTTTTTAATAAGTTCATTAGTTGTGTGTTGTCTGAATAAGAATGAGAATGGCCCCACCATTCCTATATTTGAATACTTGGTCCTCAGTTGGTGGAACTGTTAGGGAAGAATTTTGAAGTCTGGCCTTATTGGAGGAACTGTGTTTCAGGGAGGGCAGGTCATGGAGTCTTAGCAGTAGAAAAGTCATTAAGACAAGTTGTATTGAAGTAGGGCACACCTGGTGATCTCTTTAGCTCATCTACATATAAGGTCGTAGATAGGAGGTCAGGACATCACTGTTAAATTCAATCCAACCCTTAACACGGAAGGGATTGTCTTCAGTGGAAGCATGGAGGTAGAGGCAGTGAAGTGCACCCAAACCTTACCGTATGTGTGGCTGACTGCACGTTTAGGAAGATATGGTCCTGTTGGCATATGGAAGAGTTCAGAGGAGACAGGTGTGAGCTTAGGGGGGAAATCAGTCTGACCAGAGGACAGACTATTAAATAAAGGTGGATGACTATGTGAGACAAGTCCTGTGTGGTATAAAAAGTTATACTTGCGTGGGCCACTTCAACCTGACTATAGTGATGGCCACAAAGTGTTTACAGTAGGTACCATAGTCAGAATCTGCTCACAGAGCATCTTATCTCTGCTGTATAACAGGACCCTATATCTCATTCAGTGGGGTGCAGACTGATGTCAGACACATTTATGGCCCCCCAAAAATGCTGATTAGAGTTAAGTTCTGACATAGGGGAGCCTGCTGGTTTTTGGAAGATGGGAACCTGTGTCAGCATGGGATTGACTCAGTGGAGTGGGTAGAAGGAAGATAGGCAAAAATGGGATGCAGTGGACAGGCTTGTAAAGAAGTCAACTCCCATGTGATGGTCTGGCTTGCCCCTGAACTGCCCACCCCTACCTTTTGTTGTTGTTGCTCACTGTGTCTGTGTTCACCTTGCCCATGAAGCTAACTTATCTGAGCCCCTTTTCTCTTGGAAGTTTCCTGAAGCCAACAGCACTGAATTTCTACTGACTTTTCTTCTCTACCCATTCTACCCAATCTAAGAAAAGTGTGGTTCAAAATGCCTATATAGTGATCTGCAAGTATCCCTGTTTTTTTTTTTATGACTAAAGTATCTAGAATAGGAAAGAAATAACAGGTTGTACAGTAGAAACATGGCTCATCTATCATCCATCTACTCAAACATATCAGAATTAAATGCTTGCTTGATAATCCTTGGGATGCGCAAGTCAGGTCCACATAAAATCTGACCCTGGTCCTTCTGGGAAGCCCAGGAAGCACGGGAGGCAGCATCTGTCCCACTTAACATAGATGTCCAGTGCCTGGAAGAGAAGGAAGAGAAGGAATTCTCCAAATCCTTGCCTCTGGGAGACAGTGATTCTGGGGAGAAAGACCATCTTTTAGTAACACAGGTCTGTGTGAATTTCCAGGAGACTATATCCTTGAAGAACGACAGGCAGCTTCTACCAGAAATGAAGCTTCTCTTAAGATTGGAGAAAGGGTTAGCTTAGCTCTAGCTTTGTGGCTTGTTTTTGTGCATACATTATTTTCCATCCCATGAAACTATGAGAGAACATTATGCTGCCAAGTCAGGGAAGCCCGCAGCCTCCTGAGCTCATGCCTTTGGAAGAGTGAATTTGCTTTGCTTCCTCAAGTGTCACGTGGCTATGGTCTGCTTGTCACTTGGGGAAGAGCTCACAGGCCTCTGCTTCTGGAGGAGAGCTGCCAGTGCCCTGCATGGGCAATGCTCCCAGTGTCTGGATAAGCTGAGTTTGAATTGTTCCAAAGTCTGTTTGTGTTATCCTCCCTATGGTATGTCTGAGTCCCAACAGACAACAAAATGTGATTCCAGTTTTCAGAGAAAAAAAAAACCCGTTTCAGAGAAAACAGTCCGTGATACTGCTGTGTTAAAAGAAAGAATCTTAAACAAAATAAGATTTTTTTTCCTTCCAGCACCTGCTGCAGGATGATAGAATATAACAGCAGGCGATCATCTTGTCCAGTGGCTTCTACTGCCAATGTTCATAGGGCCAGATAAAAAATGTAAATGTTGTCTGCAAGCAAAGGAAGTGGTGGACTTGTAAGTGCACAGAAATCATAAGCCATTAAAAACATCCAATTTGAAACGAGCACACACTGTTCTAGGCAGTCAATGACTTCTGAGCCTGTCATACACCCTGGCCACTTATAATCACTCTAGAGCCCAATCTCTCATTTGCTACTCAGGATAACTGACAGCCACAAAAGCAGCTAATACTCATGGAACATTCCCATGGTTTTGCCTGGATTCACCCAACCCTTGAATATCCATGTTCTGCCAACAAAGATACTAATATAGAAAAAGGCCACAGGAGAGGCACAATTTGTTCAAGGCCACAGAGTTTATAAGTGAAAAATTGATATCCCTGACCATGACCTGTCATTACTGCCTACATTCTGAGTACCCACCCTATGCTACCATCCTATCAGGGCACCCCTTGGATCACTGATGTGCTGTGCTCCCTGTGTAAGGTACCGGGCTCTCAGGAAGAGAACATTTGAACTGGCATATGGTGCTCTCCTAATTTCCTCCTACTTGTCAAGAGGATGCCAGACCAGACTGGTTTCCATGCTCAGCTTTCTGTCCTGAGTGAACTGGTACAAGTTAGAGGCTGATACTGGAGGCTTTTGCTAATTTACAGAATTGCTAGGAGAATGCCACAAAAGAAGAAACATTATGGGAGGGTAGATTTCATGCCCACAAATACCTGTGCTCTTCCAGGCATTATGCCAACAGTTTTTCTGTGGTGCTTTCTATGACTCTGTAGCTAGGTGCTTTATTCCCTTTAGGCGGTCTACTGATGGTCACTGGCACACTTCCTGTCACTGGCTGGAAAGAATGCCAGGCTGAGTTTTATGGAACCTGTGGATCTATTGGGATAGTGTGGCTTACATTTGACATTACCAATGTTTCCACAAAAACCTTCTTCCCTATAAAATCATCTATGACTGAATGGCCCATGGCTTGGACATCATTCCTAGTTGGTACTGGGTAAGGATGATCATTCATACACCTTTTACATGCAGGCTTGAGATGGCTTGGCATTAGGTTTACCAATAAGCTCACCTAGATCTTCGATTAGGTCAGCTCCCAAACCTTATTGGTGAGGAGAGAAACTACCTGGTCAGAAAAGAAGGTACTGGAGATGAATTATCCAGTTGTTATAAGAACATTTGTTTTAATGTTCGGCTCCTTCCATCCTCTGAACTCAAATGAGGCCTATCATACCCTGTCTCTTGCATCCTCCTTTTCTGACTCTGTCACTGGGCTCAATATCCTTGTTCAGGTAACTTTTTTTTTCCTGCAAACTGATTCAGAATGGGTTAGCATCTGCGGCTTTATATTTAATTATAGCTGGTTTTGCAGTGTTGGATAATGGGGTCCTATGTACAGTATTTTCTTTTAGGCTTTGCCACAAGGGAAGACCTTTGTTTGTTTTCTTATATCATGGTTGCTGACTGCTAAGACCCATATAGTTTATAACCAAACTTAAGACTTCTGAGAAGTTGTCTTGGCTCTGTCTGGCTTAGATGTGAGTTGGCCTCCTGTGGAGTTCCCATCCTGGCATTGTGTCTTTGTTTTGAAGTTTTTCATAACAAATGGCATCCCTCAAGCCAAGTGTTCAGGTCCTCCAACAACTCCTTCCTTGGAAATTTCTTTCTCATTCTAATCCTGGTATCCTTAAGTATATTTTCATACCAGCACACACCTAGACTTTGACTTATATGCCTGCATGCACTATGCATGTGCAAGTACATACTTATTGTTATTCAACAGTTGTGTTCTAATGTGCATATGCCACTTTTTTCTATTATATCCTGCCCCTGTCCAGTGAATAGGACAAGTCACCCACTCATCTCTCTATTCTCTAATTGTCTAAGTGGCATTGATACCTCATCATTTTTTCCACTATCCTTATGCTTCTGCAGTTCCATTATAACTATCCTCTAAGTATTTTATGGACAATTTTTGTCTCTGGATCCTGGGGTTAATGTTCCTTCATTGTTTACCATTTTATTTCTTCTTAGTAAACCATTAATGGTTATTAGGATATTTTACTCTCACAGATATCCATGATTTTTAAATGCTATTACCTCCGTGTGGGACATTTTCAATGACTCTTCTATGTGCCGATTCCTCTTTTTCTTTGAGTTCTAACCTTGGTCTCTCTTTTCCTACTAACCTCTCTTTGCCCCAACCTCTAATGCATTGTTTTCTGCCAAGTTAGAATTAGTTCAATATGATTCCTCTTTTTCTTTGAGTTCTAACCTTGGTCTCTCTTTTCCTACTAACCTCTCTTTGTCCCAACCTCTAATGCTTTGTTTTCTGCCAAGTTAGAATCAGTTCAATATTATACTTCCTCCAGACTGTGTTTAATCCTAGCAGTACATTGCACATGATGTTCTCTGGTATCTCAGGGCTTCCTCTTCACTCTCCCTACTTAGCACAGGCTACTATCACCATGTGACAGAACTAGAGCATACAGGGTTTTTTCACTAAACAATCTTGAGTTTGAAGACAGCTCCTTGACTTATTACGTCCACCAGTTCCTTGATGTCTCTAGGCCCCTGCCTCTTTATCTGTAAAGTAGGGATTGGGATGTATTAATAACCTTTTTGAAAGAGATACTGCCAAGGTTAAATGGAGCAATATGAATAAAGCATTAGTATAGTCTTGTAGTTGCAGTCTTTATATGACAGGAAAGCAGACAAAGCAAAGGGGCACAAGTATCTTTAAAGAAGGAGATGAGGGCCAGAACTCAGAAGGAGCAGAGAAGACAAAGGGTAGTGCCCTGGAGTGGAAGGAGAGTCCTGGTGTGCCAGGTAGCTGGGGCTGGGTGGCATCTTCCTCAACTCCTGGGAGGGTAGCTACTCTCATTTGCATTTCAGCCACATTTATGACAGGCTCATAATGAATTAAGAGCCCCAGCACTGATATATTAAAGGTCAATGGCTCATCCTGCTTTTGTACTGATTTGTGACAGCAAACATTTGTGGGTGTTAATAACTGGGAGCCAGCCATGTTCTTGGCATAGAGGCACTCGGTGGCACTGCCAGGGATGCTGTGCAAGGTTCCCACTGAGTAACAGGGACACAAAAGCCAGGGAAGCAGACAGCAGCTTCATCTAGAAGTTCTCTCATCTGACAGAGGCTGACTTCCACAGAATCTGTGAGAAAACTGCATCTTGAAGCTTCAACACTCCACATTACCCCTATGCTGAAGTGGGGATGCTGATCTGGATAGAGACCACTCTGTGCTAAGCCCCAAGACTGCAGTTCTTCAACTCAGGCATCCAGAATGGAAACTTTTTCCAACAAAAAAAAATGCTAGTTTAGACATTTTAAAGGTATGACAAAGCTAACTTGTGTTTATGTGTGTGTGTGTGTGTGTGTGTGTGTGTGTGTGTGTGTGTGTGTGTGTATTTTTAATGTGTGGATGTGTATGCCTGCTGTGTCCATTAGTATCTACTATATGCCAAAGAAATACTGTAGATAAGGGACAAATTTTACCAACTTGCCTAGAGTTTTCCTGGGTTTTACCCTGAAATTCATTGATATCTGAAATTCTCTTAGTCTTAGACAAATGGAGATAGCTTATAACTTAAAGTATAGATACTGGTGATATAAAGCAAACAGCCAGATCTTATTCTTAGAGCTAAACTTGCATCAAACACCTATATAACAGGCTGGATAATTTATTCTTATCATATACATTAAGGGGTAGCTATTTTATACATGGTTGTCAGCAAAGGCCATGTAAAGACAGTGACATTTATCAGGGATTCAGTATATATAAGAACATTTGACTGAGAAGGAAAAATGAGAGGATGAGAAGGCTCAATCTAGGTTTAGGGCTTTGTATTTTAAGGGTTTGAGTTTGACTGTGTTTGGTCTGGAAACATATTAGACAACTAAATTGAGTTGTCACTTGGATGATTTTGAGTAACATGTAGGGCAATTTAGGGCTTAATGGTTCACTATGAGTCCAGAGTGTAGAGATGTGTCTCCAGCTAATGCACATGAGATTCTGGCCAAAGTTTGTCATCAGAGTAGAAGGGATCTGATACCCCAGCTCCAGAACACTCTAGGACTCAATCTGTGAAAATAAAGAAAAAAAGTCATGAATAAGGAGATTCCTGCATAATTTTTCTGAAACCCAAGAAAAGAAGTGCTCTAGGAAGGAAAGAGTGATCATTTGTCAAATACTGCTGATGTGGGAAAGAGTGGGGACTCCATAGTTGGAAGGTCATTAATGACCTTGAGAAAAATAGGTTTTGCTTAGTGGTTAGCCAGATGAGTGAGTCCGGATCATAAGAAATGGGAGAGAGTAATGGAAATGACAGCCACAGATAACTCTCTCCAGGAGCTGGATGGGAGGTTGAGATGAAATGCAGTATCAAAGATTGTTTAAAGGTAGAAGATGTATGTGTTTTCAAGCCCATGGAAATGGTCCATATAAAGAAGTAATTTCATAATATAAGAGACAAAGGGTGATAACTTTGTGCTTTGAGAATGCAGGTAACTCTTATATCCAGGAGACAAATGGGTATACTTAATAGGAGAGAGAGCAGAAGCGCCAGCTTATAAAGAAATCAGGTGGGTATGTGATGGTTTTAGAAAATCTGAGTCTTTAGTAAAGCCAAATTCTTTACCAATGGCTTTGGCTTTCTTGGGAAATAATAAGCAGGGTTGTTTTCTGAGAGTCATCCAAGAAACCAGGAGAATCAATTGTACAGGGAAATATAAGAGATTGCCCAGCAGCATGGAGGGTCCACTTGAAGTCTGTGAGGTTAGTGGTTCTAAGTTAGACCCATTAGCATGCTAGCTTCCAGCTTAGATTTTTCTCCAGCAACATTCAGCCTTTGAGCTTCAAGCACAGGATATGGTTAAATCAGAACTGGTTCCTTTACTGCTGTCTACCATAGCACATATGGGGCAAGTAGATATAGTCCATGCTCAAGGGGGCTCGCAGTTGAGTCAGGAACACAGAATATATGAGGTACAATGGTAAGTATCAGGACAAGGCCCAGCCTAGAGCACAGAGTGACATGGATCCTGTGAATGTGGACTAGCCCTTCTTCCTTCCTTCCTTCCTTCCTTCCTTCCTTCCTTCCTTCCTTCCTTCCTCCCTTCCTCCCTTCTCTCTCCCTCCCTCTTTCCCTTTCTTCTTTCCTCCCTCCCCTCCCCCTCCCTCCCTCTTTCCCTTCCTTCCTTTCTTCCTTCCTTCCTTCCTTCCTTCCATTTTTGCATGTATATGTATAAATAGTGTGTGTGCTTGTATGTATGCATGTTTACATGTGTGTCTGTATACATATATGTGTGTGAGTATGTTTGCTTGCATGTGGAGGCCTAAAATTGATGTCTGGTATCTTCCTTGATCACTCTCTACTGCATATGATAAAAGACAAGGTTTATCAGTTAAAACAAGGGCACACCGATTGGCTAACCTAGCTAGTCGGGTTGCTCCACGTGTACACTGTCTCTGCTTCCCACAAGTTGGGATTACAAGAAGTTTACCATACCTACCCAGCATTTATGGATGGGGACTTTGGCAGGAAGCCCCAACAGTCATCAGTAGAAAGTGCTTTGGCTGAGCCATCGCCTTGGCTCCAGGACCCGCTCTTTTTATAAGATGTGACAGTTGAGAAGATTTCTTAGGTACAGCTTAGCAGGTAATGTGCCTGAATGTAGACCAGAAGACATGAGTGAACAGGGGTCTTTCATGCTAGTACTCCATGAGCATAGTATCTGTGAAGAGACTAGTGGGTGGGGGGAGCAGAAACTCTAGTTACATGAGGCATGAGTCTTCTTCACTGAGCACCACAGAGGCTTGCAGACTCGACCTAGTGGAAAATGAGAGAGTGCCATGTGCACGGCCCTTCCATCTCCCTCAGCTCATTTTCAGAACTTCCATCACTGAAACCAGTCACTTCCAGGGTCCAGGCCTGGATTAAATCTAGTCGAATGATGCAGAAGTGAAGGATATGCTAGCTTGTCTGGTAGAGGAATTTTATCCCTGAGCCCTGGGTTTGGGAGGCTGGCCTTAGAAATTTTAGGTGTGTATCTCTATGTGCCTGGCTCTTGGGAGATTCAGCTATGTGAGTCAATCTATTCCACCATAGCCTGCTTGGTAGATACTGGATGGGGGTTGCTGGGGAGAGGAGAGGTCCCTCTTTGAAATGGGTCTTAGCTGACAAGTAGTCCTACCACACTTGGAAAGAAAGGGGTACATGGAAAAGAAAAGAGAGCACAGAGCTAAGTTCCTGGAGTCCAGAACTGGTATTTACATATCAGAGGGATTTTAAAATTATTCAGGTCACATTACATATAATTCAAACGCAAATTTTGCAGGAATATGTTTGTTAGAACTGAAAGCCTTGCAAGTGGTCTCTGTTTATCTCTTTGTATGTGTGTGTGTGTTTATTTACTAATGATTTTTTTGTTAAAGGTGGAATTAGATACTATTTCCTAATGTTGAAAGATGTATTTCTTGTTTTTGAATAATCATACAATATAATGGCCTCCTCTGACCTGAGATACTCACCAAGACACAAATGCTCACAAAAATGGAGCTAAAGTTTATATTTCACCTTTTTTTCAAAACTGCTATATGCTATATAAATTAGGTATAATAAAATACTAAAACAATAAAATAATTGTAATAATATCATTTAAAACATAAATTATTTGTTTCATTTAATATATCAAGAGTGTGTTAAACAGAGTTTTTATTATTGTTTTTATCGTTTGTCTGTTTTTTCATTTTTTAAGCTTGTCATGGGCAATCAGACTTCGTCCTGTGGTAGGCCCTGCTTTATTCCCAGGACAGTTTTCCTGATCTGGGATTGCCACTCTGCTTACTACTTAGAAGGGTGCCCTGAGTAGGCTTTGGACATGAAGAGCCTGCATGTATCTAGCCTCATTGTCTTCTAGGCTTGCTAGATGGCCGAGGGGAAAAGTTTCTGGAGTAAGAGAAACTGACAGCTGCCTCTGCAGCCACCCTGTCTCTTCCCTGAAGGGCAGATGCTGCTGGTCTCAATCCAGCCTTCCCTGAGCCTATGCCCTCTAATTCATCTTTGTCTGATGCAAACAAAGAGAGAAAAACATGTTCCCAAATGCCAAAGCTGATGTTGAAAACACTGTCTGGCTTCTTTATATAATTATCTTCTCCATTCCTTTCCATAAGCAATATCTTCATCAGAGGCTGCCAACCATGACCTCCAATCTGAACTGTGTGAACATACACAGTGGCTTCTTTTATCTTTAACTTTTAAAATGCTTTTTAAAGTATTGAGGAAAACAAAAATATGCTAAAACAAACAAACAAACAAACAAACAAACCAAAAGACCTGTGACAGAGTTGCATAGGACCATCAGAGCCCATGATAGAATTTCTGTTTTCAGACCCCAGCATCGCATAATTGTTGGTACCTCTTACTCTCTCTCCAATCTTAACATGACATGTAGATGTCATGAAACCAAGACCTCTGTGCTATTCTTACTCTAAACCTATAGCAGGGTCTCATACAGACAGATTCTCAAAAATAGGAGGTATTTCATATTGACTGAATGAGAAGCCTTGCACTGTGTCGAAGAGACACAGAAAAGGATACAAGAGAATTCTGAGAACTGGACAAAGGGACAGAGGAGGTGTGTGTGTGTGTGTGTGTGTGTGTGTGTGTGTGT
>JADRCD010152647.1:0-11553 GCA_019843815.1 Montemys delectorum
TCTTGCCCTCTTGCATCTTCACTGTCTCAAAACCCTGTGTTGGCTTCTAGAGCTCAAGGGGAGGTGTTTCTTTTCTTTGGCAGGGGCTTCATATTTTTTCACTTGTTTTGAAAGAAAACAAATCAAATCAATAATTGCTTGTAAGTACAGTTATGTAGTTCAAGCTACCATCATATTGCCGCCCGGCCTCTTGGGGGCCTGGACTCTACTGGATAGTTTCTTGGGTTTCGTCCAGTTGCATTCACATTTTGGCTGGCCCTGGAGTCAATACAGCTGGTCTCTCACAGCTGGGCATAAGAAATGGCCTCATTTACATATCTGATGCTGAAGCGTTCTAGCCTATGACTTCTCTCCTCTATGCAAAGATGTGGGCTTCAAGAGACAGGAAATGGAAGTCTCCAGCCTATGCCCAGAAACTAGCATAGGCCTATTTCCTCTGAAGACTTTCGGTTGCACAGTTCCAGCTTTCCAGATGTTCAAGGTTGGAGAAAGAGAGTGTGCCCTGATGGTTGAGAGGCAAAACACACTGCAAAGGAACGTGTGGGAGTGGAGGCTTCGCTGGCCGTCTGTGGGAAAGGCCATCTGCCACTCCATTCCTCCTGTGCAATGTCTGGGAACTGAAAAGATCACATGTAATCCTATGCTTAAGTCAGTCTCGCTTGCCTTCATGTCTGTGCATACAGGGCTACAGGGTAACTTTATGCAAACACAACTCGTGAATGCCAAACTTTGACCCTATAGAATAGGGGAATTCTTTTTTTACTCTGGTGGCTTTTGTGTCATGCATATTAGCTGCACTGTTTCCTACAACATCTTCTGGGTAGCTTCCATATACTGACAGGACGAGATAATTATATTGGTTATGAGGGAGGATTTTGGATGCAGGTTGTATTTGAAACACAGTCCTGATGTATCCTAAAGGAGAACTTTGGACATCTGTTAAGTTAGTGGCTCACGGTTTGTGCTAGTTCTGTGAACACTTGAAACTGTTCACGTATGTTAGTATGTTAGCATCCTGCCTTTAAATGCCCACGGGTCTGACTCTTGGCATGAGCCAGTGAACGGAAACTGTATGGCAGCACTGCGGTTTGATACCTTTCTCTGCTCAGAAATACATTCATTGTGCAGCGGGGTTGCCATCCTGGCTGGCTCCACTACACACAGGAGCACCTTCCCAGAGAAAGGGAAGCCATGGGAAGAAAGCAGCACCATTTGCTAAAAATATAACCAGGACTGAGAGTTGCTGCTCCACTTTGCATAAGAGCAGACAGCTCACTGTTATCAAAAGGGCGGACTTGGTTTCTTATCTACTGCCACCCTACCAGATCCTCTGCAGACCCTAGGCTCTGGAGCACATCCAAGTTTTGCTTCTGGTGGACGTTCTGCCCTGGAAACTGTAGAGAGGAGGTGAGGAAAAGGGGCTCATGGCTTGAAGGTCTGATGCCCACAGCGTCATAGCTGGATCCTTCTACCCAGAGCCTCAGCCCATTCAAGGTCTGGTGAGTCTCTTCCTCCTCCATCTGGCCTGAGTAGCTGCTCAGCACCAGGTTACTCACGCAGCTCTGCATTGTTTCCTGTGTGCAGCCAGCACTTGAATTGTATTATCTTACAATACTCACAGGGACTGTGGTGTGTCATCTGTCCCCGTGGGATGACAAGTGTCGACATCTGTCCTGTAAGCATAGGGATGGAAGGGAGAAGCTAAGAACTCCACTCTTCACCTACGTGTGTGAACAGGTTGGCGCTGTCTGTCTTTCAGCCACTTTCAACCTGTTAACGTAAGTAGCTGATCCATATTTTAAGTAGGAACTGATTCCTGGCCTCTGACTGCTCCTTGCCTAGCATCTTCTCTGGCTAATCAGTAAGAAGGGAAGCTGGGATCAGAACACACATCATGAAGTTGTGCTGGCTCAGTACTTCTTGGGACCATCAGTACCTCTCAAGACTGAATGCTACAGAGACCACTTGAGAGGGGTGCAAATCAGTATAAGGTGTCAGAGGCCAAGGCAATTTTCATGAGAAACTAGGAAGCATCAGTGCCATTAGTTAGCCTCCCTGAGCTGGATAATCCTCGTTTCCAAGCTGACATCTTTATCAGACAGTGGACAGCTATTTACATAATTGAAGGCACTGGTGAATTAATTTTGATAAAATCAGTGAATAATATTATCTGACGACAGGCCTCGTAAATGCAATCTAAGGTACACCTAATCTCCTTTCTCTAAGCATGCAAATATCCACTTGGATATTGGTTTATGCACACATATCCCACTTGGCTTTTAGCTAATCCTAATCTTAATTGTTTATCCCCCACATTTTGTTATGCTTTAGACAGTTGGAGGGAATGGAAAGAGGCACGCTGTCCCGATTCAGTCTTCTCTGCCCGTCCGCATCACCATGCTCCCTAGAAGTGGATTTCAGTGGCGAGGATTGTGCTATGAGACGCACAGTTAGTTACAGCTTTATGGCAGTCATGTTTGTAAATGGAGTGGTTTATTAATGGAGAAAAACGCAGCTTTTTGTGTCTTTTCTTTTTGACAGTGATGTGAGTGGATTCCTGGGTTTCTAGACCTCTTCATAGTTATCAAAAATAGAATTGCTGCAGTCATTAGTTACTAATCTTTCTGTCCAAACCTTAGATAAGATTAGAGATTCCAACGTGTAATCTTTGCTCTGGTCTCCATTATTTTACATATATCAGGACACATAAATTTTCCTAAATTCCTGAGATCCTATGTCCATCCCTGTATTAGTCTGCACTGAAAGAAAAGGCATTTCTAAGGTTCATGCCCAAGGAAATTAGGATTTCAAGCATCCTCAAACGCTCCTGACACTTGCAAGGTTCACACTGAGGACAGGCCTGGAAACACGTGGCGACATTTTTTTTTTTTTTTTTTTTTTTTTTGATCCCACTGCTTGGCTGTCCCGGCATGTGTGGCAGGACCGGGCACAGCCTTTATCATTTTCTGCCACCCCCGAAGATGTTTGTCCCTCTGCACCTGAGTGTGGACTGCCGCTTTGGGACCTGTCTCCTTGAATCCTATGAGAGACAGCTTAGGGGATAGAGCCCCCGAAGCATGTGGGGGAAGTGTCTCTTCTTATGGTGGATTAGGAAGCAGAGAGTACAAGAACAGTGAGTCAGGTGCTGGATTCCATGGCCTGCCCTTAGCCACCTATTTCTGCTAGCCAAGCCCCACAGTTTTCAAAATGGTGATATCAGCTTGGTTTTAAGCCTGATCCATACGTGGGTCTGTGGGAAACATTTGACAGCTGAACCAGCACGTGACCTGTCATGTCAGGCTCTTTCTCAGGTTCTACTGTTCTATGCCACCTCTGAACAGTCAGTCAACACACTCGTGAAGACTTACTTTAAGTCAGTGTCACCCTCTCTAAACATTCTGCTCCCTTAGTGTTATTGCCAATTAGACAATGCAAATACTGAATTAAAGTGCAGATGTGTCAGGCTGCAAGGGCCACGTGATCTCTGTCATGACTAGTCAGTTCTGCTCTTGTGGCATGAAAACAGCCATTGGCAGCTTGCAGGGTGTGTGTGTGTGTGTGTGTGTGTGTGTGTGTGTGTGTGTGAGAGTGAGAGAGAGAGAGAGAGAGAGAGAGAGAGAGAGAGAGAGAGAGAGAGAGAGAAAGAGAGAGAGAGAGAGAGAACATGTTTCAGTGAAATTCTATTTATACAAACAGCAGTGGGCTAGACTTTGCTGACAGACCACAGTTTTCAATTTTTTATTAAGACCTTCTAAAGATTTTTTTCAGTAGTTAGGTCATGGTACACCAAAGGCATCTTTGTGCAATCCACAATAATATCTGCTACTTTGCTACGCATCTTATCTTCATCTGCACTGTGTGTGCCATTTCTACTCTTTTCCTTCTCCCTCTGTTTTGTTAGTTGTTTTTAGACATCAGTGTGACTTAAATACCCAACAGACACACACACACACACACACACACACACACACACACACACACACACACACACTTAGCATGTAGCTATTCATTTGTTTGTGACTGTATTAGTAATAGTTGAGAAAGTGAAAAGTCCTTTCAGTCTGACCAAGAAGTCTTCGTTATTTTGTATGGCTATCTGTAACATTTGTATTTCTTTCCCTAAGCTACTGAACAAATTACCCCTCATTTGGAGTCCTTTGAAAGCAGCAGTGATCAATTCTCAGTTTTAGATGTTAGAAGTTCAAAATCAAGGTGTTACCTTTTGCTTCCTTTAGGAGAGCATTCTGAGATCCTGACTCCCAATCCCCTACCCCCCCACGCCTAGCTTCCAGTGCTTGGACGCTGTTCTTGGAATTCCTTGGCTTGTAGAAACAAGGATTCAGGATCTGCATCTGTGGTCCCATGCAGTTCTCTGTGTGTGGCTGGTGTCTTCACATGGCTTTCCTCCAGAGACACCAGTCTTTGGATCCACTTTAATCCAGCATGACCTCATTGTAATTTAATTAACTGCATCTGCAAAAATCCTTTTTACAAATGACATGGTGTTTGAAGTTCCAAGGGGACCTGAATGTGGTATGTGTATTCGGGGAACTGTTAGACTCCATTCACCTCCACAATCAGATGGTCATGTTCTTGGGGAAGGGAGCAGGAAAGCCATGCATTTTGATGTAAGCTGCTCTAGGGCCTAGAAGCTTCCCTGTCCCCTAGGCACGTCCTGGCTTCCTTGCATTGCATATGGTTCAAAGAATGAAGTTCCTGGTGCTTACAAGCCATTGCTCAGTTTGTCCCTGCTGTGTGTCTGCTCCTTCTCTTGCCAGTTGTCGGACACAGGCAGACGAGAGGGGTTAGTCAGTGGTAATTTGTGATTTGTTGATAAAATCTTGAGTCCTGCTTTCTCCTCTTTATTCCTTCCTCTGGCCTTTTGCCTATTTGTATGCAGAGTTAGGACTTAGATTGCATTTGTTTTGAGTTCTGAGCTTTTCTAAGTAATTTTCCACCACAGTATGGAATGGTTGTGATTTTAACTACAACATGGAAATGCCATGAAGGCTTTATTATTGTTGTTGTTGTTTTACTTCGTTTTATTAATTTTGCCATTGCAGAAACCAAAGTCAGCCCCCTCTAAAAAGCTCATATCTCTGTGGTACTATGACAAAGCTGGAGGTGGAGGCACATACCTGACATCATGACATTTCCAACAGGACCTGCAGGCATCTGGTGCTGACTCACAATGACCTCTAGGGCCATCTGGCCATCATGCAGCTCTCCTCTGAGCTTCAGATCTTGTCACCATTAATATCTTGATTGAAGTCATTAGTTTCTGTTATATACATAAGGAATGGATTTCTTGAGGTGATATTAAACATTCTTATTAGCTATGCAAATCAAATCACTTTAATCACTCACTAATTGCTTTATCAAATTTGACAAGACACAAAACCTCCAAGAGCATACTTGCATAGTCTTTGGGAAAGAAAAAAAAATAATTCCATTTTAATAGCAAGCAAAGGTAAGCTGCACCTGTCCATGTATATAAAAGGCTGGACAGACTCAATTTCAATAGAAAAGCAGTTTTATCAAGGGTAGACAAGAATTCCACATCTGAGTACAAAGGTAAGACCTAGAGCCTTATAGTACTGACATAGAACCACGAAGAGCCTTTTATTGAGAAGCACATTCAGTATGTCCCAGTGTCCATAAAATAATATTTTGGTGCTTACACTCAACTCAAGGCTTTGGATGAATATTCCAACTGGAAATCTTTCTCTTTTCTTCTCAGAAGGTGGGGAGCAGAAACCCCCAGGGGAGACTGTCTTTACGAGCCACCTCTTTGTGAACTCTTCTTTTTTTTTTTTCCCTCTGTGGCCCACACAGCCTGAGTGCTCCCGAGGTGTGTGGTCCTTCATGACATCAGCGTGATTTTATCGAGGTTGTCAGCATTCTTCATGGTGTCACCTGTGGGTGTGTAAGTTCTGTGAGACTGCAGAGATGACAGAGGAAAGAAGTGAGTCCTCTTAAGGAGGTTTGTAGGGTAGTTGAGGTCACCCTTGCATGAGAGGCTGCCTAAGACCTTTCTGGAGCCTAGTTAGTCTGGCTCTACAGAAAAGAGGTGGAATCTCACTGATATCTGAACCCACAGAGATAGCGAGGAGGAGCCTGAGAACACAGCTGATGAACTGCCATGCTTCCTTATGAAATCTGATATGTGACTTGTGAAGTCACCAGCCAAGGCCATTGTCCTCTCTGATGCATGTTTCCGGACAATGCACAAGTCACATCCATGGACACGTGACAGCATCCTGCACCCTAAACACTACACAGGGTGAAAGGGGCTCAGGGAATGAAAGAAAGAAAAGGCTCTTGCTGGGAAAGATTGTGGATGTAGAAAGGACTGTTGATAGGAAAGGAAGTTTTCCTGGTATTTTATAGGCCTAGAGGAAAGAGCTGGAATCAATGGGTGGTGGTGGTGGTGGTGGTGGTATGTGTAAGCACTTAATAATTCAGAGCCTTAAGGAAATGCAGTGTCTGGCTTTGGATCCTCTAATTGATCTGACAACCCACTTAGTGGGAATACACTGAACGGCATTAAATCCCGGATGATTAATCTCTGAAGTTGCTTGGCATTCATCCTCTTGGTCTGTTTGTTGAACACATTTGTTTTTAGTGTAGAATCAGTATTTGTGGGCAGAAGATATTCAGATCTTTTAAACAAAATACAATTTCAAGAACATTTTGTAGTGCTTTGAGATGTGTAGACAAGCTGCTGTTAGTCTGGGAGTTTCTGTCCACTCGACTCACATTGCCTCGCCGTTGTTTTCTCCTTATGAGAGTTGGTTGCTTGGTCTGAGCACTGATGGTGTGCCATTAATGAAATCAACACTCCGCTCAACTTCCTCAGGTTACCTTCCTAGCCTTCTTCTGCCCAGGATACCATGGGGCATACGGTCATCATGTCTTCAGCCGCTGCTACTCTGTGACTGTCACACATTAAGTTTGGTGAACTTGACAGTTTGGAAGAGCTTTGACTTGAGACTTTGCACGATGTTTCGCAACTGGGTTTGTATGAATTTTCCTTATGAGTAGACTGGAATGATGGTTTTAATGCACTAACTTACAATTATCTTTATTTTTATGTACATGAGTGTACATGTGTGGGCACACCTGCCGTAGTATGTGCATGTGTGGAAGTCAGTAGAGAATTTGTGGAAGTCACTTCTCTTCTACCATTGGGGTTCCAGGGACCCAACTTAGTCATCTAAGCTAAGGAGGTGGATCAGTTGGTAAATTTGTTGCCATGAAAGGACCATCCTCTGAGGATGTTCTCCTGTGTGTAAAAGCTTGTTGTGGTGATGTGTGACTATCATCCCAGAACTGGGAGAAGGGGAAAGAGACAAGAGAATTCCTGGGAAGTGCCCGCTAGTTATTCGAGGTTTAGTGGGAGACCCTTTCTATATAAAATAAGCTAGACAGAAACTGAAGAGGATACCCAACATTGATCTTGGGCCTTCAAGTGCCTGTGCACACATTTGTAGGGACACACACACACACTCACGCACACAGTACACAAACAGCTCACACAGGCACATATACATGTATGTATGTGCACACACATATACATACACACATGTACACACATGTGTGCGCACACACAATCATTCTAATGGCCACATCTTATGATGATACTATCAGTACAACTTCTCTCTGATTTTATTGAGCAGCTGCCTCTCCCTCTCTCCTCTGAGCCCTCACCTCTCCCTCTTTGCTCTCATCTCTCACTTCCTGCTTGACCTTTCCCATGTCCCTCTGACTCTAACCTCCTCCACAACTTGTGTCAGTATCCTTCTCTTCAAACGTCTCAGCCACTCCTTCCCTGCTTTCTCGATACCACCCCTTTTCTTCTACTTCCTGGCCTCTTGTATGATTTGTCTATTTGCAGTTTGTGTCTTCTAGAATCTGGCTCAGTAGGATGCACATTTTTTTTTTTTAGGTGAGCAGTTGCTCAAAAGATATTCAACAGCTGAAAGCTGTGTGTGAGAGGTCACCACATCACAGCATTGTTCTCATTGTAAGTGTATATGTGTGTTTGTGTGTGCATATGTGTGTGTGTGTGTGTACTGTGTGTGTGCACACTTGTGTGCATGTGTGGTGTATGCGCTTTGGCTCCCACAAGGTTTCCTGAGGAACCACCTGATATCACTTGGCTCACAGACTCATGTGTCAAGCATTATGGGGTTAGGAGACAGTGTGCTCCCTCTAACACATTCTTTCATGATGATCAGAGTATTGGTTATGGTAAGTGTTCCGATACTATCTGCAGAAAGATGTGCCCTGCAAGAATTAGCATGTGCTTCAATAAGGGAAATGTATCAAAGTGAACCAAGGGCAGGGGAATCTGGCCATGGAATAGGGTGGATGGAGCACAGGGTGATGGGCAGGCTTGAAAAAGCAGCCTGTGCTGGTCTGAACTTGGTATTTTCAGTCTTGGCCTGTGCTCGTGAGCCTTTAACTGTGTGGATTTTGTAACAGTTTATTGTGCCGGGTTGTTAGTTCTTGGCTCCAATACACGATTCTGATTGGAAACATATCTGAGGAATTTTCCCTTCCACTTAAGTTACAGAGTGCCCAGTGGCGAGCCTATAAAAGACTTCCTTCAGCATTAATTATGTGGTTTGAGAAAAATAAATGGGTAAAGTAGAGAATTAGCACTGGATGGAAACGCAGCAGAAATGGACAAAGCAGCTGGGTCAGGCTGGTTCTGGGCTTGATGATTGCTGTTGCTTTTCTGGACCTGGAGTTGGATGGTGAAGCATGTACATCCATCCTCCTCCTTTAACATTATGTGAGAAAGCAGTATGAAAATTACACATGCACATATGTGCTCACATACATATAGATGCTCACTTACTTTGGCCTCTTCATTAACACCATGCCCTGTACAGTATTTCGCAAAGGCTTTAGCATTGTGTTTAGATCAAAGTTGAAAGTAGGATTCTTTTTTTTTTCTATTTTTTATTAGATGTTTTGTTAGTTACAATATCTCCTTTCCAAGGTTCCCCTCCAAAAAAAAATAATAAAATAAAATAATAAAACAAAAACTAAAACAAACCCCTGTTCCCTCCCCCTTCCCCCTGCTCACCATCCCACCCTCTCCTGCTTACTGGCCCTGGCATTCCCCTACACTGGGGCATAGAACCTTCACAGGGCCAAGGCTCTCTCCTCCTATTGATGACCGACTTGGCCATCCTCTGCTATACACATGCTGCTGGAGCCATGAGTCCCCCCATGTGTACTCTTTGGTTGGAGTTTTAGTCCCTGGGAGCTCTGAAGGTACTAGTTAGTTCATATTGTTGTTCATCCTAAGGGGCTGCAAACCCTTCAGCCCCTTGGGTCCTTTCTCTAGCTCCTTCATTGGGGACCTTGCTTTAGGAAAGTCATAGCTGAAACATGACATTAACTTTCCATCTTCTGGTCAGTATTCGACAATGAAGTGATGGCCAGTGATGGCACGCTTTACAAAGAGTGGAAGACAATCCAAGCCAGATACACATGCATACATGCACGTGCATACACACACAAAAAGACAAAACCTAACTTGCTGTGCTAGGATGAGTAGAGAGCTCAAAATTATATTCCTGCTTTGTAATATATATGTCAGAATCACTCATTTAGCCATGATAGTGGTAAATTCAAGTTGCAGGTGACCTCAGATGAGCCTTCGCCCATGAAGCCTTAGAAATATTTTCTGCTCTTGTAAAATAAATGATACCAATGTCATTCTGACTATGAAACTACCATTGAGACTGACATGTCAAATAGCCCTTCACTGTTTTCTGTTGTGACTCAGCATCTTATTGGCTTTGAAGTAAAGTGTCTGTTTGCTCCTTGTGTCCTCTGTGCACACTAAGCAGTGTACAAGTTTCTCTGAAAAGAGAGCAGTATGGAATCTGAGAGCAAAGCAGAGGCCGGGGAACAGGCACGTGGGGCAGGAGGGAGGGCATCTGGAGAGGCACACAGGAGGTGGTTGAGAGGCAGGGTTCAGTGCAGAACCCCGGACAGAGTGTGGCCTCAAAGGAAGGCTCTGCTTCAGTATCTCTGTAAATAATGTCCTCCTTATTCTAATGTTTAGTTAGGAAATGTAAAGGACAGGGTTATTAAGTGCAGTAGCTGAGATCATGGGGGCCATCTATCTTCCCTAGATATTAATTAAGTATCTTAGAAAGGTCTTGTCCTGAAAGCTGATGACGTTCTACTCTCCTGACTTAATAGTTAGATCACCTCTAAAAGGAAATGGCTTCCAGTGGACAATTTAGCTGACTCAAAGAAGGCTCGATTGTATCTTCTGGTTACATGAAAATGTAGCTTAGGATTGACTCATAACACAGGTGTAAAGATGTATCATTTAGCAATTCCACAGCAAGTACTGTCACTGATGGTGCAGGGGGAACAGGTCTACGGGACTGTCTTCTGCATATTGGGCTCTTCCTTGGGGAGGATTTGTTCCTGGTTGATTGTTTTTGCAATTGAAAGAGTTGCTTTGCCCTTTGTAAATGGCAAGACATTTTTGAGTTTTGTCTGGTTTCCATAGTTACTCCTTATTATTTTGGGAAGAGGCAAGTAACGCTTTCCTTGTAATGATATAAACCTTCCCTTCCCCCAGCCTTTCTCGCCTGTTGATACCAAAGCCATCAGCAGAAAGAGTAAGACCATTTAGGTTAATTTGCTACTGTGCTCGTGTTCTAAATCTGGAAGCTGAATTGCTTTGCTTACAGGAAACCAGCTTGGAGGGAATCAGTTCATGGCTAAGCTTCAGCCTATGATCTCAGTCTGTCTTGTCTCTGTCTGTCTGTCTGTCTCTGGTGTGTGTATGTGTGTGTGTGTGTATGTGTGTGTGTGTCTATATGTGTGTGTCTGTGTGTCTGTGTACGTATGTAGAAATTAGAAGTCAATGCCAGTATGTTCTCAATCATTCTCCTACTTATTTTTTTGAGACAGGCTATGTCACTGAGCTGCTCTCTCAGCTAGATTGGCTGGCCAGTGAGACCCCTGGAATCAGCTGTTTTCACCCTCCTCACCAACCCTAAAGTTTTAATCGTGTATAGCTATGGGCAGCTTTTATGGAGGTGCTGGCATCCAAAGTTCATCCTCATGCATAGGCAACATAAAACATATTTTATCCACTCAGCCATCTCCCCAGCCCTACCTCTAGATTCTTTGGTGACACTTTATTCACAAAGAGCTGGACAAAGAGTTACTCACTGTAGATTTCCTATGCATAGTGACCTTTTCACAAAGTAATTCGTTTAAAAACCTACTGGCTGGCTTATCCTTAGCTTCATTAATTATGGGACTTAATTGTCAGGGTTTTAAAAAAGAGATACAGAGTGAAGCACTTCTAGTCTTCTTGTCTGTCTTCTCCATACTTATCCCTCAGTTTCTCCCACCTTGAGATCCAGAGCCCCGTGATGCTATGGAGATGCAGATCTTTACTAAGGCTCAGGCTGGGCCTCAGATCCCCAGATTCTTAGAGGCTGCAGGTGGTACTGTTACTACTGCTTCTGCATCTCAGTTTGAGCATCCGATGCTGATGCTACA
>JADRCD010152702.1:0-12782 GCA_019843815.1 Montemys delectorum
GAAAAAGAATGTAGGGATGGAAGTCCTTTATAGAAATCATTTTTCCTTGATTTTCTATTAGCAGCATTGTGCTTACTTATTATTAGTAGTAGTAAGATAAGTAATAGAGGGTACTTATTTTTGCTCTTGCTGCTTCAGAACCAAACCTTTATACTCAGTCATGGTAAACTCATTAACTCACTCCTGTTAGCATATGGAGTCTCTCTTTTTGTCTTTGACCCAGTTTCTTGTTTTTATTTTATGTGATTTTTGTTCTTTGGGGAAAAATAGGAAAGTTATAAATACAGACAATAAATAGAAGAACCCTTAACAACAGTGGTGATATGTTCTAGTTACTGCCACATGCCTGGTCTGAAAATCAAATCCAGGTCATGCAGGCCCCACAGATGTTAACAGATAGTAAATCGTCTCAAAAAATAGGTTACAGAGCAGTAAAGTCCAAATAGTGCCTAGGAAAAACATTTTCATGCGTAATTCCTAAGAAGAGTCTTGTGAAATACAGTCATTATTATCTTTTTGTTTAAATGTAATAGAAAGGATTTAGGCTTAGATTTATTACATCCACATATTAAAAAGTATCATTCTTTTTGGCTTCTCACCTCTGAGTAATAATTTCTTGTTGTGAATTATTTTCTCTTTCTATCATGTGTTGATCTAAACACTGTGTTCTTTCAATTGTCTTTGTATTTTCTGTGAGCCAACAGACCAATAAAGTTCCTATTTGATAAAATTCTAAATGTTTATTCATGACCAACAGAATACCAGAACTACTGATGAGGTAAGTCTTCAGGATACATTATACTTTTGGGTTTACCTATGATACATTCTTATATTTTTGGGTGTGAGCCTAGCCTTTAATGGCTGAGCCTTCTCTCCATCCCCCTATGATACATTCTTAACACTTCAATTAAAAAGGTGCTAATGGAGATAGAGAGATGGCTCAATGGTTAAGAACATTTGTTACTTTTGCTGAGGACCCAACTTCAGTGCTCGGCACCCATGTAGCAGCTCTCAGCCTCTGTAACCCAGTTTTTAAAAGATCTGATCCCCTCTTCTGGTGTCCTTGAGCACTATACATATGTGGTACACACATACACATACAGGTAAAAATAAATCACACACATAAAAAGAAGTCTTCAAAATTATGTAGATTAGATAAATCATCAGCTGAAAATTAAATTAAAAGCAGTAAATGTCACCAGTAGTCACCTGAGCAATATTACCTACTTTTAAAAATATGTTGAAGGCCAGAGAAAAATGAAGATCTAGGACAGTGGTTCTCAACCTATGGGTAGGTAGTAAACCTTTTGCAGGGGCATTAAATGACCCTTTCACAGGGGTCACCTAAAATCATCAGAAAACACTGATATTTATATTATGACTCATAATACTAGCAAATTTATAGTTGTGAAGTAGCAACAAAAATAAATTTATGGTTGGTGTCACCACAACATGAGGAACTATATTAAAAGGTCAGGGCATTAGGAAGGTTGAGAACCACTGCCCTAGGAGAACAGTCTACTCACAGTTGCAGGGGAATGAATCTACTGCTATAAACTCCTTCAAAGCTGCCTGGGGTTGTTCTTGGAGAGTTATCCAGCCATTTCTGGGTGTGGTTCTCCTCCAGGCTTTTGATGACAGGTTTTGCTAAGCCAGGCAAACACAGATCCTCAAAGCTCCCAGGCATCTGCCTCGGACCATTATCACCTGCTACAGTGCACTGCTGCCCAGCCCTCAGCAAAAGTAAACTGCAGACAGCAGCACTGGAACACTCTAGATGTCCGCTCATCCCTGGAGCACACAGGGTTGGTAAGTTTCCCAGAACAGCCGTAAGCAGTCATCTTCATAGCTTAGAACAGCACAGACCCCTCCCCTTCCCTTTTTGCAGACTGGAAGTGAGTCTGCCATTTCGATGGTTACATTAAGTAAGGTATTGGTAGGCTGTGTGTCTTACTCCAGAGAAGGCAAAGCTGTTTCCTTGCCTTAGATGTTTCTAAAGACTACCTACATCCCTCAGTGCTTCACTCCCTGTGTCTGCAATGTCAGCAAAAGCTAATGGAGACTTTCTCAGACCTCTCAGGCATGGGCTCGTATCCTCCTTCCTCCATTTCTACTCACCCTTGTGATTTCCTGGGACCCAGCGGAATGATCTCTGCATGAAGATCAGCCACCTCAAATGTCATTTGAGGATTATGTCATACATGCTATATAAAGTATTTAGGAGTATAAGCACCGAGATGTAGGTATCTTTCAGGGTGGAGCAGTATTCTGTTGATCACAACCAATTGGCCAAAGCAACAGACAGATTCGTGGACTGACCAATGGGTGTCCGTCTTTGAGTGATAATCCCTCCCCTCCTATGATGCAACCTATTTCCAGAAAGGCTCATGGAGCATCGTTGAAGCTAAGCTTCTTACACTGTGACTCCTTGTAAGTTTTGCCTGCCATACCTGTAGCATAGGTTTTTAATGCATATATCACAAGTTGGCTGTCATTGTAGGCTTAGATTTTTTCAAAACCTACTTTAATAAGGGTTCTCAAACTTCGACCCCTCCTTCTAGCCCACCATTCAAAGACAGGGGAGAACAGATGGTAAATAGGGCAAGGGAATGTGGACCTGTTTAGAAGTAGTTCTTTGGGGCGATTACCATCTCTGTTTGTCAGGATACCAGCAGTCTGAAATAGTCTGAACACCCTACACAGACTAATGAATCCATACAGATAGCTTAATGATATTAAAATTTTGTTTTGAGATTTGTATATTACAGAATATACAACCTTGGTCAGTCTCATCATCAGACATACTGAACTGTCCTGCTTGAACTCCTGATCACTTGGACTTTCAGCCAGATCCTAGGTCTCTAGGACACAGACATCAGAGAATAAAACAATCGTTGGTGTGGCCTTTTTAAGGCCAACCATCTCCCTCATTTTTCCCTACCCTCTTCAAGATATCTCAATGCCCATATTCAGCATGAGGAAATTAGGAAGAGTCGTTCTCCCAGTTCCCTGGACTTGGGGGCTGGAGGTGGTTATTCTAAGGTTGTCTTTCTGGGAAATTTAGAAATGGTCATACTTTGAACAGGGAGGAGAAAGCTAGAATTGACTGAGTAGCCATAATCTCATTTGATAGAAATTATTATAATTGATACAAAGTTGAAGTTATAACCTCTTACATTGGTACAGAAATTATTTGATGCAAAGTTAAAGTTTTCATTGGTATGGATTTCTTACTGATAACAAATTGGGATTAAAATTGTGACTCACATATAGGCATTGTGTCTATATAACACATTTAAGAATACAAGGCTTAGATCCATTCCTTCTATAACTGCTATTATAAATTGTTTTTAGATGATTAAGCAATACGAGTTAAGGGCCAGATAACAAACTCATGGTTCTGAGTAAATTAAAAGGGTATTTTTGAGATGTTTCAGTTAGAAACAGCAGAGAGTAGTCAAGGCTTAACAGTTCAGAAATGCTTTGCATAGATAGTCTTTAAAGGCGTCAGAAGTCCAAAGAATATGAGGTTTGTGGACATCTCTTTATTAAAGATCCTTTGACTAGAGACCTGTCTGCTCCTGACAACACCCCTGTTTTGGATTCAAAGAAGAAACTGAGAATCAATGGAGTTGCTCAAGTTGTGGCAAGACAGCCACTAGGCAAGAATTGTCTCAATTCACCTATAGACAAAATACTGTCCAGAAAAAGGACACACTATGTGGAATAGTCAATTGATAATCTCTGCCAATACAGGGTAATTAGTCCTTCAAAATTCTGGATTACAAAGGTCTGTCAGATGATGCCTGGGCCAGAAGGCTGAAGACTGATGCTCCAAAGATTTGAAGAATAAGGGACTGTTCAGGTGATCAGCGGTCTCTATAAATTGGCTAAATTTTGGAAGCTATGTTTTATGCTTCTCATATTTTCAGGTAATATTAGTTGTTCTTGGATTTCTGATGAGATTGAAGACTAATTATAATCTAATAGCCAACCCAGGCTATTTAGCACTGAGAGAATATATTTGAGAAGATAGTTTTCAGATAGTATACAAGCTAACCAGGACATAACATAAGGATTTATAAGCCTTTTTAAAGTTAGGATAGATAACAGAGTGTTCTATTTAATCATTAAAGATGATGGACTGGATGTTGGGTGTATCTTATACTTTATAATTTACAAAATGACAATAGTTTTGTTCAATTTATATTTGAGAGGAAAGAGCCTTTTATCTGGTCAAAAAGGAGAAAATGTGGATTGCTGTCTTTATTCAGGTGAGGGCAGGCAGAAGTTAAGGTGAGAGCCTGTGATCGGGCAGTGGAAAAGGAAGGTGGGCTGAGATTTTAGAGATGAGTACAGAGAGACAGAGAGATGGAGAAACAGAAGGAGAGTAAGAGATAAGATGGACCTTATAGGAGAAGAGGGGCCAGAACCACACAGTCCTGGAAGCCATAAGTATTGGGGATTTCTTAGATGATTTAATATGTAGGGTGTGACTGTCCCATCTAGGTGTGTAGCTGGTGTTTATATCAATTGAGTTTTGAGTTCATTGTGTCGGCGTTTTGTGGGTTGAAAATTTACTAATATAAATCTGGCTGGTAAATTACAAGTCTCTAGAGTTTTGATTTTACCGGTTTACTGGGATTTGTGACTGTTAACCACAGGAGCGGGGGGTGGGGGGGTGGGATGGGCGGGGAAGGCTAGGAATGTGAGCAGAATCCACAGCAAGAGAATCATGAGATGGACGGTCGCTGCATGGGGCTAGCCATGGAGGCAGCCAGAGAGTAGCATGGGCTAGCCATGGAGGCAGCCAGAGAGTAGCATGGGCTAGCCATGGAGGCAGCCAGAGAGTAGCTAACGCTAGCGTAGGTTGGCGCCTTTTTCTATTTCACGCAGCACCAGTTCAGTAGTGTTAGGATACCAGATACAATTGAGCATCAAGTGGCATGATCCAGCAGATATAGCCAGGCCTCAGGAGCAACCAGGATGCCAGGAGTTCTCCACCATGCCTCTCTCAAAGAAGTGAAGATCAGTGAAGACTCAAGAACAAGAAAGTGTTGCAAAGCTAGCTATTCAAGTGGACCATCGCTGTTCATTGAGTCCTATTTATACTCTCTCCAAACATCACGAGTCCTCCAGGGTCTTGCCTCAGCAAAACACCATGTGTGTCTGCCTCACTCAGCAAGACACCACGTGAGTCTGCATTGCATGACACATTCAGAAACTTCCACTTCAGTTCATATCAGAATATGAGAGAATGCATCAGAGTCCAGAATGCCCTAGTGATGGTTAGGTGAAAGACAAAGAGCTGATGTTCTGAGATGGTATACAATGCTCTTCCCTGGTAGTGTGTCTCTCATGATAACAGAGAATGGAGAGAAATGTGAAATTCTATTTTCTGAGTATAACATGGCTATCACATACATGTCCTCACAGCAGCTGTGGTTAAGATCTTTACAAAACCAAGCTGGTTAAAATTCCAACATGGGTTAGAGAATGGTGAAGGAGGCCCCAGCCCAGCTGAGGAGCTATGGCAACTGATAGCAGCTGGAGGAAGAGGGAATTACTCTTCTTTGAGGACATGGCCTGTGGTAGGTTACTCTTAACCCCAGTAAAAGGTTCTACAGCTAAATGTGAATATAGTCAAGACATATTAAACTCAGTGAGTTTTAATAAAAGATGGCATGAGATTAGAGGGAGATATGTTGGGAAAGTCATGGATGGAGGCAAGGGTGTGGGGGAGAGGAGAGGAGACCAAGTACATTGTACACATAAGAAATTTCTCAATGAATATTTTTGAGAAGTAGAAATCAGCACTAGATTAGAAGCCAGGAGACTGGGATCTTCCAAATCACACAGTTGTATGTGTCAGATCTAAGATGCTCAGCAGGGGGATGATGGGTCTATAGAAGATGTTGGGTGTGTATACTGTCTTCTGTCTACACAGAGCACCTGACATTCTGAACCGAGGAAGCCTCACTGCATAAGCTGAATTCTAGCTATTTCTTAAAAATAGTATTTCAACAAAGTTTCAGAATAATGAGGAAACTGTCTGCCATGGATACCAAATAGGACACATAGTCATAGGAAATTATACAGAAATAAACACTTGCATTTGACTTGAAGTAAATACCAAGAAAAATTGTAACTGCTTCTCTTGATGTCATTTATGGTGGATGAGATATATATATATATATCTATCTCATATATATGTATATATATATATGTATATATATGTATGTGTACACATATATACATATATATGTATATATATACACATATATGTATATATGTATATATGTATGTGTACATATATATATACATATATATATGCTGTTTTCTGTGTTTTTGAGATATTTTAAGTGGCCATGATTTTTGTAATAAGAAGAGCAAAACATGTTTATTTTTGAAATAACACTAATGAAAAACACCACATTTTTCATCAATTGTTTTGGCAGCTTCATGATACTAGATCTGGATTTTCAAAGCCAGTATTTTTTTTTATATACTCTCAAAAATATTTCTCTCTGCCATTGTGAAATGGCATAGTGGGTAAGGGTGCTTGTATTTAGGTCTATCAACTTGGGTTCAATTCCCAAGACCCACATGGTGGAAGGAGAGAACTCCTTTACATTGTCCTCTGACCTCCACACATGCACTGTGGCAGGTGCATGCCCACAACATACATTTATCTATACCAAAAGGAGAAAGGATAAATGTAAAAAAAAAATTCAACTGGGTGTGGTGGTTGGTGGTATGCTTGGAGGCAGGAGGACCAGAAATTCAAAGTCATCTTCACCTGATAAAGTTCAATGATGGCCTGGAATAGCCAAGAGTCTGTCCCAAGTTGGCGAGGGGGACTCTGAATTTGGGCATCATGGCTAAAATTCCAGTACTTTAGAGACTTGAAAATAGAGGACTGCCACAAGTTTGAAGCCACCCTGGATGATGTAGTGAGCTTTATAATGAGTTAGGGGCCAGCCTGGGCTACAGTATGAGGGCCTATTTCAAGATTTATATATTTTCCTATCTCTGCAGCTACTCCCTTTCTGATTTCTAGGGCATCCTTACTCTAACCATCACTACATGGCTGGAAACAAAACACTGGCCACATCAATATCCAAGGCTACGAACCACATAAAGCTGAAGTACTGCTATCATAGAAGACACTTAATCAAAATGCACAGCCATTTATACATCACCTAGCACTGCCATCAACATCACTTAACCAGAGCACTGTAGCTCCCTACTTTCCCAGTCTGTTCTCACAGTGTTCATCACTTGAGACAGCTCCTTTGAGACCCAATTTCATATTGAATCGAGAAATGCATTCAGAGCATCAGTGACTAGAAGAACGCAAGTTGTTCTCCCCCAAACCACATTCGCCTAGATGCAATTAGCTTAATCTCCTTCTGAATGTGTTCTTAATATAGGCTCTGACCATTGGCTATTTTTCTTGTATCTTGGTTTTTCAACACTGGATTCTTGAGTAAGACCACAGACATTGAAATAATAAGGTATCATGTTTAAATCATGGCTAAGTTCAAGGGGTTTAAAAAAATGTTCTTTCTCAAGTTAGAACAGAAGAGGTTGTGTGGCATGGTTACACCGTCCCCATGCTGGAATTGATTTCTGACAGCCACAGATGGGCAGTCAGTATGAAGGGTCAACTCTTGAAAGTCAGTCTAGAGGATTTCCAAGATTAGTATGCACATACTACAGGGTACTAGATGGCATGTTTGCTCGAAGCCATGCTTATAATGAATCATGAAGGAGGAAAATTACATCCCAGTTACAGTAGGATCTAAACACTTCTAATAAACAGGAGAAGAAATCACAGTAGCTAAGAATCCTGATGTGAAAGCGTATTACTCATCACCTTAGCAGTCAGGAGGCTGAGGCAGGAGGATTATGAGTCAAATGGAGCACATAATGAGATTTTGATACAGGAAGTAAAAATTTTAAATCTGAAAAAAACAAAAAACAAAAAACAAAACCACCTGAGCCTTATCTGATTTCCATGTGAAGACTATCAGTAAGTCAATTTTATACATATAACTTGAAGGGCTGTTAATGATAGAGGCCCTGAAAGTTGGTGAGCAATTAATCTGACCTACAGTTTTGTTCTCAAAGGTTCAGAAATTTCTCAGTAATTTCTATCGGCCCAACTTTTAATTTTTATGAGTTTTTCCTTTCATGCATGTGAGCATGTATATGAGTGCATGTGTGTGTGTTTGTGTGAAAAAGAGGGGGGAGGGGGATGGGAAGAGAGAGGGGGAAAGGAAGAGAGAGAGAGAGAGAGAGAGAGAGAGAGAGAGAGAGAGAGAGAGACAGGGACAGGGACAGGATCAGGGACAGAGACAGAGACAGAGACAGAGACAGAGACAGAGACAGAGGTGTATTTAGTGCCTGTGGAGACCAGAAGAGGCTATCAGGTCCCTTGGAACTAGAGTTACATGTGATTGATTATGAACCATTCAACACAGATTCTGAGAACTGAATCCACCCAGGTTTCTTTATATGCTCAATGTCAGCTCTTATCCATTGAGTCATCTCTCCAGTTCAATTTAGTTTTCTATATTTTGCATCTGTTGACTCTTGCTCTAACCGTTCCTCTTTCTATCTTCAGTCCTCATCTCCCTGACATTCAGGAAACTGATGAGCTCCTTGCATGGTCAGTAGCATTTCCTGAATGTTACTAGGTTGGCTGCGATGTCAAAGATCTCACACCTCCATTTTGATGATAATTATTTTTCTAATCAGACAAACTGCTAAAGTCTACTGAATGCTCTCTAGACACCAGAAATCTTTACCTGAGTAGTGTCTCTTAAACTATAACCTATATTCCTATAACTACCATATCAGATAGCTATAAACTACTGGACCACCAGAATCTTAAGAACATTACCCATGAGATAGAAATATGCAAAACAAAAGCAGTCACACAGTGGGGGAAAACTGGGTCCAGGAAGCACATGCAAGACTCTTTACTTAGAATCTGTGGTCTTTATTTAACACTGTACTGTGCTTGCCTTGTCTTGCTGCTATCAAAACCGAAGACCAACCTCACATAGTCAATCTATGGACTGTTTTCCTCCATAGTCTTAATTCAAAGGAGATTGTGCAAATGTGTATGTGTTTGTGTTTGTTTGTTTGTTTATTTATTTATTTATTTAATACCCATGCACCCTTCACTCAGCTTCACTAAAGACCAGGTGTCCTTTTTAGATCCTCTTCAGCTTTCAGCTCATATTAGTTATAATATCATCTGAACCACAGCATGATAGGCATTCAGCCACGAAGACCATCATCACGCATTGTAATAAGTGATTCACATGGATCACAGGCCTGTCTGTCCTCCTGGTGGAGGCTTTTGGCTGGCTATCTCACTCTTATCAGTTATTATTAATGTTCTGTTCTGTGCATTACACACACACTGGGTTTACAGATCTGTTTATGTCTACATAACCAATAGCCTAGGGAGTCTTAATTCTGTTGGGTCCTTGACCAATTTAAAGAATTGTCTTTCTCGTTTAAATGTAGTGTTTAAAGAAATTAAAAAGCAGTAACCAAAACTATCCTACACATTGCACTCAGTCTCAAATCTACCAGGGCCTCTCTCTCTCTCTCTCTCTCTCTCTCTCTCTCTCTCTCTCTCTCTCTGCATATATATATATATGTCTCTCAGCCTCTCTCTCTCAATCTCTCTCAGTCTCTCAATCTCTCTCTCCTTTCATACACACACACCTCTCTGTCTCTGTCTCTCTGTCTCTCTCTCTGTCTGTCTCTGTCTCTCTGTCTCTCTGTCTGTCTTTGTCTCTGTCTCTGTCTCTGTCTCTGTCTCTCTCTCTCTCTCTCTCTCTCTCTCTCTCACACACACACACACACACACACACACACACACACACACACACACACACACACACAAATCCCACAGAGTTACAGATCCGCATGGCCACAACATTTTTAAAGCCAATGCTGGAGCTCTGAACAGAGGTCTTCACAGTTGTATGACAGACATTTTACTAAATTGAGCCCTCTGTGACTTCTAGTCCCTAGTCTCTCTGTGACTTCTTAAAAGCTAACAATTGCAGCATGACCTGCTAACCTCATCTCTATCTTCCCCTCAATCTTCACAGAGCTCCTTCATATCACTAGCTCTGGGGAGACTGCCAAAGAACTGCAGAACCACTCTGTCTTCAGACGGGCTTCAACCACTGAAGTGCTGTCGGTTTGGGATTGTGGAAATGGCTGTGTGCCAAAGAACATATGTAGCTGCCACCAGGACAATCTCATCAGGCAGTGAGGACAGAGGATCTGTTTCTCGCACTATGTCAAATCTATTACACCAGGGATTTCCTGACAACAGGGCAGCCTGGATGGCCCCTCGGTTGTGTACTTGCCGAAGGTCAATCCACTTATACCTACAGACCCTGGTGACTGCCTGCAAATGAGTATTTATTAGTCTAATATTCTGTCCAAGCTAAACATTCTAAGCTAAACGTTGCTGGCTTCTTTCTTGATAAGCAGAAAGTCTGAACTTCTCAGGCAATATTCTACCCGTAGGTTGGCTAGTTAATAGTAAAATCTTCACATCAAGAAAACAGTTCTCAAAAGAGGGTCAGAAGGCAGCTGGCTCTTAAATAGTCCCAAGCTAAGAAAGTGATATCTTTGGTGGGACACACACAATAAAGATGGTGTTAAAAGAAGAGAAGTAAAAATTACACACACTGTCATGAGGTTTCTATAATCTATATTCTGGGTGGCAAGTGAAAAGTGATAAATTTATACTGTTATCCCCAAAGTGACAACAAGGTGAAAGGCCTTCATAAATTTATATAGTAAAAATCTCAATAGATGGAACAAAATAGTATTTAAAAGTCAGATAATCTAGGGCTGGTGAGATGGCTCAGCCAGTAAAGTCTCTTGCTGCCAAATCTAATGACCCAGATTTGATTCTCAGAATATACATGGTAGAAATAGAGGATCAGTTCCTGAAAATTACCCTTTCATATCCTGATATCCACAGACACACTGTAGTGGATGTGTGTACATGTGAATACACAATACACATATAATAATAATAATAATAATAATAATAATAATAATAATAATAATGTAAAATAAGTTAGATATTCCAAGAGTAAAGAACCAAAATATAATAATAATTATAACAATAATAACAATAATAATAATAACACAAATGTAAAATAAAGGTCAGGTATTCCATGAGTAAAGAACCAAAATATAATAGTAATAAAATACAAAGAAAAAGTTAGTAAAGAATGCATCTATATAAAGGATACATATTTCACATAAACATTAAATGTGTCTAATCACACTATCAAAATTTGTATAATACAGATCTTTTTCCCATTAACTTATTTATTTGTAATTACAGACCTTATGAAAATAAAATGTAAAATCAAGATCTTGGATGCTGGGCATAGTGGTAAATTCCTGTAATCCTGTCACTCAGGATTCTGAGGCAAGAGGACCACAAGTATGAGGCCAGCCTGGACTCCATAGAAAAGCTCTGTGTCTAGAACAAAAATAACGACAGCCTAGTTTACATATCAAATAACTGGGCTAAATAGTGAGACCTTGTGTCCAAAAAAAGAAGAAGAAGAAGAAGAAGAAGAAGAAGAAGAAGAAGAAGAAGAAGAAGAAGAAGAAGAAGAAGAAGAAGAAGAAGAAGAAAGAAAAAAAGAAAAATCAAAACCATCACCAACAAAAAAGACCCAAGCATATGTCTTCCCTGAGGGGCTCGTCCTGAGTATAATCTTGGAGGCACCTTAGGAGGAAATGGTGTTTCGTTCAAATACTTATCAAACATACCTGACATAATTCTATTAAAGTCTGATAATGGAGAATCCTTCAGACGAAGGTAAATTACCAAAAATAAAAAAGAAACATCATAAAACAGTATCATAAAAATGATACATGCTCAGAATTATCTATGTTGGAAAATATAAAATCTCGATGAAGTAAGCCAACTGTCACCTGTAGAAGTGAGGAGGTATTTCATAGTTACACACTAGAAGGTTTGACATTGTTATGTACACACGCTGTATCTCCTCAGCTAATATACAGACTTACTGAACACAATTCCAATAAACATTACAACAGGATCGTTTTGTAAAAAAAAAATTAAGTGTATATAAAATACAAAGAAAGAAGGAAAATGGACAATTTTGAAGAATACAGCTGGTAGAGTCATACTCTGTGACTTTAAGATTAACACATCAATAACTACAATATTGAAGAGCCTCAAACACGTCAATGGGATCCACCTCAAAGCCCAGAAACGAGTATTTGACCATGTGTGTGGAGGTTTATCAATAATTGATACTTTTCCTGACAAAATTATCAGTTACTTTTTGCAGTAACAATATTCTTTATCAGAAGTATATTTGGAGAGAAATGGATCTCCATATACAAAAAGTATTCACAAAATACATGCAACATGTATTTTGTGAAACATAAGAAAAAAACTTTTAGAAAAATCAGGAAATTTTTGTCACATGGGGAAGAATGCTTTTAAGTGTTAAGAATGCTTTCTTAAAAGTTTAAATAACACTTGGTGTATGACCCAGAAATCCTACCCCCCAAAAAAAATCCTTGAAAAGTGGGAAAAATCCCACAAGCATGCGTGCGAATGTTCATACCTGCTCTGTTCACAGTATACAAAATCTTCCAACACTGTTCTATTTATTAGCTCTATCCTTATCTATTAATTTGACATAGAAATATTAATAATCATCTTTCTCTAACTCAAACAT
>JADRCD010152710.1:0-10565 GCA_019843815.1 Montemys delectorum
GGGGGCAGGACATTGCTCCTGTGCCTTCAGGGGGAAAGCTGGGGGCTGGGCATTGCTCCTATGTCTTCAGGGGGGAGACTAGGGGTGGGGCATTGCTCCTATGCCTTCAGAGAGAGTTCCTAATTTCACTGAGCACAGTGAAATGTGAGGCCTCAGTAGGGCAGGTGTGTGACCGGCTCTGTCTCAGGAGGCCTGTCTAGGGCTGCTGGCAGTGAAGAGTTAGAAGTGCAGACAGGCATATAGCCAGACCCAGAACAGCAGGTGCAAGCACGCTCACCCGGCACCTGAGGGGTGTCTTAGGGGTGGCCCTGCTTGCTCCCCCATCATCACTTCCTGTTTGGCAGCCTGTCTGGAGGCAGGCGAGGGCTGTGTCTTGTCTGACCCTCCCAGGGGCATGTAACTTGTGCTGCAGCACCTGCTGTTTGTCCTTGTCTGCTGTGACAGAAGCTAGCCTCTGGCCCCGTAGGTTCCCCTCAGAGTTCAGTTATGACCAGGTGCCTGAGGGCCCTCTTCTGAAGCCCAGGCTGAGGGGCCATGGCTTGTGAAGGCTGTTAGCCCCAAAGATGTGTCCATGGCATGGAAGTCCACCCGGTGGCCCACTGCCCATGATGGAGCTAAGGAGAAAACAGGTCTGTCTAGATTTTTTTTTCTTTCTGAGACAGGTCTTGGTATGTAGCCCAGGTTAGTCTTGAGCCGGCAGCGAGCCTCCTTCAGCCTCTTTAAGTGCTGGGATCAAGGGCGTGTGTGTGTGTGTGCCATCACTTTTTGTTTCCTTTTTAAGACAGTCTTGTAGCCCAGCAGACCTTCATCTCCCTGACTCTCCTGCCTCCACCTCTCTTGCTTCCTCTGGATGGTTCTTGAACCCAGCTGTATGCATGCTAGACAGACAAGCTTCTCTATCCCTGGGCTACCGAGCAGTCCCCCTGCTTCCTGAGGGCTAGACTTTGGATTTGTTTTGAGGGTTTCCCTCTAGTGCAGAGTTGAGCCAGAAGGCCTCCCCTTGGGACAGCAGCCATCCAGCCCGAGACAGTGGGGAGAAGGACTAAGACGCCAGCGTGAGGGCTGGCCTTGGCCTGGGACGGGCAGGCCATCACAGTGTACAACTTGGAAAGTAGCTAGGAGGTGGAGTTCAGGCAGGCTAAGGTGGACCTGCTGCTCCCAGTGCCTCCCGCAATAGCCTGTCCTCTCCCTGTCCGCATCCACCTGCCCCAACACTCACAGCTGCCTGACCCCCCTGGGAACCTGTTGCCCCATCACAGATTCCCAGGAGTCCTGCCAGGCGCGCTGCTGCCCCACCCCAGACCAGGGCTGCTGGTAAGCTGCCAGGTTGCCTCCAGGGAGAAGAAAAAGTGAAATGGGCTCATTTGCCTTTTTCATTTTTATTTTCAGCGGTGGCTTTGTGTTCGGGAAGTGGCCCCCTGGGCTGCAGCCAGTGATTTTTTTTTTTTTTTCTTTTTTCTGAGTTTGGCTAAGCACAGGGCCAGGGCCTCTACTGACACTGCTCACCGTCAGCTCCAGTAGTAGCCATGGTGGGGAGACAGATGTCTCAAGTGTCACTGCAGAGTTCCCACCCCTCTTCTGGGCAGCCAGGAGCCCAGGGGATGCGCCTGTGGCGTCTCAGTTTACTGAGACCAGGGAAAGCTCAGACAGGCGGTGGGATCTGAACTCTGGGTCTCTTGTAGGCTCAGTGAGCCAGGAGCTCCTGGCTGCCCATTTGCCACCTTGACTCTGGACTTGGTATAAGAAGAGGCCACCTGTTCCACCACTCCCAGTGGGTTAGACTCTCACGGCTCAGCTGTTAGCCCTGGCCAGCACCCGTAACATCCCACTGTGGGTACATCCCCTCAGCCTGTGGTGGCTCAGGTGCTACCCAGAACCAGGACCAGTGGGAAACAGAACCTCAGTCATCCTTCCCCTGGTATCACATGGGTCTCCCGGCAGGAGGACGCCCTCCAGAGCTCCCTCAGTCATCCTTCCCCTGGTATCACATGAGTCTCCAGGCAGAAGGACGCTCTCCAGAGCTCTAGGATTTAGACTCCTTTGGTGGTCTCTGGCTTGGAAAGTCTTTTCTTTTTCTGCTACAGAGCGGTGGGCTTAATTGTCCAGGGCCACCCTGGCTTGAGAAAGGGCAAAAGGTTCCCTGAAGAGGGTGAGGAAACAGAACCCTGGGTATGAGGAGACACTGGCTTCTGCTCTTAGCCAAGGCCTCGGTGGGACTGAGCCTGATCAGAAGGCTAATGGCAGAGCCCCCTGAGCTGGGTGTGGCAGCTACCCTGGAGTTTGTGGGTCACCCAGCCTTTAGGTTCTACCCGCCCAAGACTTGGATGTGAAGTCTCTGTCCACTTGGCCTTCCCCAGGCCTCAATGCTGCCAAGGGTATGGGTTCTCACATGGGTTGAGGATCTAGCAGCCTGTGGGCGTGTCATCCCAAGCAAGGGCCATGATAAGGACATTCTAGGGCTGAACCAGGCAGCTATTAGGTAGACAAGACAACAGGTCACACTGCCTGTTGTGAACTTGACAAGCAGAACTCAGCATTGTGTCTCATCAACTGACTGGTGTCTTTAAGCCTCTGCTCTCTCATGGCTGGGGCTTCTGGCTTGCCTAGGGTGCTCAGGTATCCACAAATGCTTGTGCTGGGTCCTTGGAGACCCTGGGTACAAGCAAGCTCTGTCCCATTGGTTATATAGGTTCACACAGAGTAAAAGATGGGGTGGTTTTGTATGGGAAAGAAAAGCAGGGTCAAGAGACCCCTCAGGATGGTGTTAGGAGAAGAAACCTTCAGGCTGTGTGCCCCAGGTGCCAATGCCTTGGAGTAGATATAGTCCAGGGCGATAGGCATTCATTCAGGTAGAGATTTAAATGGAGAGGTAGGTAGGTGTGGGCTGCCATGGAGGAGAAGCACAGGAGCAATGTGGATTTGCGCCTAGGTCCAGTAGGAAGGTGCTAGAGAGTTCCGGTCCCTGCACCGACATAATCTTGAAATCTTTAAGGAGACACTTTGAGATCGTATGTGAGCTGCTCCTTGAGCTAGGCAGGTGAGTCAGCTGGCCCTAAAAGTTGGAAGGAGGGAGAAGAGTGCAGCATTGGAGCATTTTTGGGTGGGTGGGCACACTGAGACATGAGGGACATTGAGTCCTGCAGAACCCTTTGTCACTGGTGTAAGGTGGCTCGAGAGGCTAGTGCCCTTGCTGGGCTGGGCATGACGAAGGTCAAAGGTCAGGTGGTGGTTATCATTCTTACCTCTCTGTCTCTGAATGAACGGTGTGCACGCACGTACACACACACACACACTGCAGGTAGGGCTGGGTCTTGCAGTAGTGAGTGGAGCGCACGCACACACACACACACACACACACACACACACACACACACACACACACCCACAGCAGGTAGGGCTGGGGCTTGCAGTAATGTGCAGCCTGAGACCAGGGCCACCTTGGACAGGGCACAGGGCTAGGACCCAGGTGGGTTTGGGGTGCAGGTCGTGAGTATAGAATGACTGTACAGAGTGCTCTCTGGTGTGTAGGCCCTTGTCCTAGCTGTTCCTGCCATTGGCCTGAGTGCCTGTGCTAGCCATAGTATGTGGTCTTTGCTGCCTCTCAACTAGTAGTGTAGTCCTCCAGCAAGTGTGCTCTGCACTGGGCTGCGTGTGGCATTGGAAGCTGGGTAATTCTGTGTTCCTGTTCTCTGCCAGTACCATCCTGCATAAGTGATGGTGTAGAGACACATTCCATTGGAGTGTGGCATAGGTGGGTGATGTAGTGGGCCATTGCCTTTCTACCTGTCCTGTGTCTTGGAGTGGCGTGGTATCAGGCACCACAGTGGTACCTGGCCAAGACCTCAGAGAAAGTTCAGAGACATGGGTGACCCCAGCATTCAGGGCATACAGGAAACCAGCCTCAGCTCTAGGCACATGGCCTTGCAAAGAGCCTCAGCGTTAGCAAACTCCACCCCTAGAGGTATTGGGTAAGGGTGTGCCTCCCTGCCTCTTACTCAGTTTAGGGAAGTTGAGAGCACAGCACTCTCAAAGCCTCACACTGATGACTGCTTCTGAGTCTTAGGGCTGGGAGACCTCACCCACCCAGGTAGGGGCTTCCCCTCACACGCACGCCCAAGTAGGGGCACCAAGATAGGCTGTGCTTCTCTGGGAAGGCCTCAGACCCAGTTAGGACCCTGTCTTGGTGTCAGGGAGCCGGCATCAGCAGCACTCTCTACCCAGGAGGGTCAAGCCTGTGAGTAGAGCAGGCAGTAGTCCTGGCCCAGAGCGTGGCAGGGGGAGTCTGCTGCTGTGTAGGTTTTGGTCTCAGCCAGGGCTTGGGGATCTGGTAGGCTATCTGAGTGATGCTAGGGAGGAGGAGTCTGTCACACTCCTGCCTGGGCTTCCTCCCTGCAGTCCCCTCAGACTCTATTTTCCTGTAGTCTCCCTTGAGCTCTGGCTTCTGTCCCGCAGAGCCCAGCCATGTGTCTCTTCGTGGCTATGTGCTGGCAAGAACCTGAGAGGTGCCCTGCAGCTCAGAGGTAGTGTTGTCTCTTCGTGACCATGTGCTGGCATGAACCTGAGAGGTGCTGTGCAGCTCAGAGGTAGTATTTGGACCCACGTCAGTGCTATTCCAATCAAGGGAGTACCACAGCCAGCCAAGGAGGGCACACACACCTGTCTGGGGCTCCTGCCAAGGGCTGTTGGGCCTTAAAGCTGCAGTCAGTGCCCATGGGATGTGTAGGATGCTAATCACTGCTGGTGCATGTCATCCTGGCAACACCTGCTCAGCTGCCCATGCACTTTGAAAATAGAGAGGGGAGCTGTGATGGTGATGGGCACAGAGTGAGTGTCGGCCTGCACCCCAGTGCTGCTTCCAGCCCCACCCAGCCTTGCCTCTACCTTTGGTAAATGTGCTGTCGGAGGCTGCTGTTGGGATTAGGGAGGTGGGTCAATGGATAATGTGTTTGCTGCACAAGTGTGAGGACCACAGTTCAGATCCCCAGAACCTAGGAAGTGCTGGGTGGGTGTGGCAGCTCACATGCAATCCCACCATGGAAAAGGCAAGAGACAAGGTCCCCAGAACTAGACCATAAGAGGGCCGGATTCATGGGAGAGACCCTACCTCAATGTATAAGATGGAGACTCTCCAGGACGACACCTGGCCGCCGTCTGTGGTCTCCCTGCACATACTACCCTGTGTTCCTTGTGGGCTACTTGTTCTTGCCACTCTGCCACCCACTGGCCATGGCTGGCCGATGCTCTACCACACACACAGGCCACATGTCACTAGCCTACTTATGACTGGTGGGTGCTGGGATGCAGCTCTTGTCACTGGTGGGTAGAGGTCTTATTTTAACTCATGAATAATCATCATGGCCTTGGGGAGATGACAGCCCTCAGCAGTACCAGCTCTTCCCTTGGTCTCTGCTGGGCTGCGCAGTCTCTGCCATACCTCCCCAGGACGACGGCCTTGGGCAGCTCATCTCTCGGACCTGTGTGTTAGCTGTACTTGACCCGGGCTCTGCGCGGACCTCACCTGTCGCAGGTTTCTCTTTCAACAATGTTATATGGGCAATGGCCTGGCCTGGGGAGTGGCACCAACACCGTGAAGGGTCTGGGATGTCACTGCGCTGGTCCCCTGCGTGACCTTGATTACTTCTGCTCTCACACAAGCTGCTGGGACTTAGCTCACCACGTCTCTCTGGGAATGATCTCTCCATAGAGATGTGCACATCCTGCTGCACATCAGGGCTATGGAGCTGTTTGCTTTTTCTTTTAAGAGCACAGCCTCCCTGGAGTTGGACAGGATTCGAGGCCTATCTTAAGATAGTGTCTCAGGCAGAGCTCCGACAAGTCATGAGAGTGTGCTGACGCTTGGTGGCATCTTGCTCTGACAGCGGCTCTCTGCTGCTGTCGGTACTGCCTTGCGACACACAGGGTGGCTGCTACAGACAGGTCTGAGGCCCAGAGAGGCTCAGCCCTTTACCCAGGCCTGCTCAGCAGGAGGCTGGCCAGCCAAGCAGACCCAGCGTAAGTCCAATGCCCTCTCTGTCATTTCCCGTGGCCTGGCCTGTTTCCTCCTGCAGCAGCACTGTGCTTCCTGCAGGGAGGCCACAGCCAAGGGCAGCAAGTGGCACCAGATGCATTTCCACGGTGGGTGGGGTGTGGGGAGGGGCTCCAGTCTACAGGTGCCCTCTGATTATAAGCTGCAGGACCTATGTGGTCGCCTGACACAGGACACTTGGCCTTCCTGATATTAAAATGTTCCTGCCGGGCAGTGGTGGCGCACGCCTTTAATCCCAGCACTTGGGAGGCAGAGGCAGGCGGATTTCTGAGTTCGAGGCCAGCCTGGTCTACAGAGTAAGTTCCAGGACAGCCAGGGCTACACAGAGAGACCCTGTAGTGGATAAGGCCTCTGGAGCACCTTCTTGCTCAGCAGGGCGCAAATACAACAGCCGCCCTGTGCCCCCGACTGCAGTGGGTGTGCTGCCCTCCTGCTGGCTGTTGGGAAGGTGGGTAAGGAGTGTGGGCATGTGGGAGGGTAGGTACGTACCTAGCATGTGAGCTGTACCACTCCCCAAGTGGTTTTCCCACCGGCCTTGTGCTCGACAGGCTACTATGTCCTCGGTCTCCCAGTTTAAACAAAGGCCACGTGTTACACAGTGCATAGTAGGTCCTACGGGAGATATGTGGGAGAATGGGAGTCAAGTCTGAGGAGGAGGGTACCGTGAGAACTGGTGCTAAGTGGCCTATGGAGTGATGACCCTGCCCGTGCAGAGCCCCTGGGGTCGGTACACACTTGAGGTGCTGCCGCATCTATTTTGTAGATGAGTACACAGGCTAGGGCAGGGCACAGGCCTATGCTCTCTGCACCCCTGGCCTCTCCCACTCTGCCGACAGCCACTGACACTCTGCTTGGCCCACAGGCTGACTCCCCACTACATCTACCCACCAGCCATTGTGCAGCCCAGCGTGGTGATTCCTGCCACCCCTGTCCCGTCACTGTCCTCGCCCTACCTTGAGTATACACCAGCCAGCCCAGCCTACGCCCAGTACCCTCCAGCCACTTACGACCAGTACCCGTACGCTGCCTCACCTGCCGCGGCCACCAGCTTCGTGGGCTACGGCTACCCTGCTGCCGTGCCCCAGGCCTTGTCTGCTGCTGCACCTGCAGGCACCTTCGTGCAGTACCAGGCACCTCAGCTACAGCCTGACAGGATGCAGTGAGGCGCGTCCTGCCCAAGGCCACAGCCGCTACCTGCCAGCCCCGGGAGCCACCATCACTTGCGTCTCCTCCTCAGGCCCCGGGCCCCCTGCCCTGAAGGCACCAGCAAGCTCCTCTGCAGCCTGCCCTGCCTGGGGAAGGGCTCAAGGAGGAAGCTCTGCAGCCGCTCCCTGCCAGGTGCCTTACTTGGGCGTGGACAGACGTCCTCCCTCTTTGGGAACTGTCCTCTTGGTGGAACCGGGTTCCTGACACCTCTCCCAGTTGCCCCTCAGTCAAAGCACTGTGCCATGTCCTGCTGGGAATTTTCTGCCATGCAGGCAAGACCATCATCACCAAGAACCCCAAACCTATTTTTTACTTAGAGACTGGCTTTGGTCAGTAGCTCCCTGTGGAGACAATGACAGTATTTCTCTGTGCTGGTGTCACTGATGGAGCTCCCCCTACCCCACAGGGTTGCCATCACCAGACTGTAGCCCTGCAGGGCCCTGGGCTCCTGTCTGCTGGTGCTGCCCACCTCACCTGCAGAGGTGCCCATCAGGGTAAATTCTCAGGTGTCTGTTGATGTGCCATGGGGGCCTTCTTCCTGGCCCTGTGCCCCTCAGGCAGGCTCTGTGCCCACCCACCCTCCCGTTGTCACCTGTGCCAGTCTGGAGCATGACCTAGCTGCACAGAGAGAAGGTCCAGCCCACCTCTGGGAGGGGAGGAGTGGGCATCTCTGGTAGCATGGGCTGCCCGCAGGCTGGGCAGTGGGTCCCTCCACACCTACCTCAGGGAGCCAGTGTGTAGGCACTTCACAGCATGCCTGTTAGTCAAGGTCTGGAGGACAGAGGGAGTAATGTTATAATAATATTTTTATTAGAATGTTCTGATTATAAAAAATAAAACTTGTTTTCTTTAAAGAAAAAGATGGTTTGAGGTTTTTTTTCTCAATGACATGGTGGTCCTGTGTCCTGGGTTTTTGCCAGCTGTTCATCGAACCCTTACTCTGCTTCAGCTTCTGCTGGTCACTAGCTTCAGTGACCAGCAGGGCTTGCCCCAGTACGCCCCATCTGGACTGGAGGGCTCCAGCCCCATAAGGTAGGGATCTGCCACAGCCAGGACTGGGCATAGACCACTGTGGACCTGATGCTCAAGTCTTTAGAAGGGATCTGGGACTGCTTTCTTGCACTGTCCCTTGGGTCCCTCAGGAACCTGTTCTGCCTTCCCCTTGATTTGACTTTGAGATATGCCTTTTTCCTGCTCCTGTGGCCCATGCCCGTTTGGGCCATCAGGCCTGGGTTTGCTTTCATCCTAAGCCTCTACCTCTGAGTGTCAGTTTGCAAACACTGAAGGGTCAGGAGGTCAGCATGGGGCTCTCAACCCACAGCTGACATTTGCTGCTGCTGATAAGAGTGTGGGGCCAGGAGGGGTGGCGGGCACTGCCAGGGTTATCAGGAAGGCCATTCGAAGCCAGTATACTTCCTGTCTCTTATCAGCTGGTGGCAGCACCAGAGCAGGCCCTCAGGAAGCCCCTTGGTCTGGAAAGTGCCCTCCTGGGTCTTGACAGAGCAAGCCTCAGAGATGTCGGAGGCCCTTTTTGAGCCAGGAGCACACCACACTACCATCCAGTAAGAACTGCTGTTCTTGCTACTGGACAGTTGCCCGTGGGTGTCCTCGGGTATAGATGGCAAGCTACAGAGTCACCATCAACCCTGGTGTAGCTTGGTGAAAGGTCTATTGTCCCAGGACAGGGATTTTTCCCAAAGACAGGACTTCTCTCATTAGTGTCTCTAGGTGCCACACCCATGCAAGTCCGTGCTTACAGACCGAGCACACATTAGTGTGCTCACCCTCCACATAACAGGTTCAGACGTTCAGACCCATGGACACGTGGCATTTGTGTCCATGGATGGGCATTCACAGAGGGATACACACAAAACTCCACACACAGGTGTGTGGATACACATATCTGACTTGGCTCAGGTGCACACTCGCCGCCGTTATCTGCGAAGCAACACATGTGCATGCACACCCCAAGGCCAGGTATACTGGATAACCTCATGTATGCCATCTGTGTTGTGTGGTAGGTAGGGACTCTTGGGCAGTTACAGTTTGAGCTGGAGTCACTTGGGGAGGAGCCACATCTGGCTGGGAGGTAGAGGAAGAGAGGACCCAGGGCCCTGGACTAGACTTCTCTGTGCAGGGGCGGTTAGCTGCTACTCCCCGCTGGAGCTTTTTCTTCTAGCTAAATGCAGGTGGTCAGCAGGCAAGAGTTGAGCGGAGCCCCACTGCTATCCTATATGGAAAGTTCAGTTGGGTGTCATATGCAATGCTTGTCCCGAGCCCAGAGCTTAGCTAAAGTCCAGTTGCCACGTTGGTGGGTCACACAGTCCCCACCTTTGTCTGGGGACTTACCCCTGCTCACCTGGATCCCCATCCCTGGGCACCGACTGTTATGAGCCTCTCAAGGCTCAAGATGTGCAAGTCACTGGCAGATCCTATTCGTTGTTCAGGCTTCGAGCCTCAGTATGAACAGGGCATCCAAGCATCGAGTCTGCCTCTAGCCAGTGTCTCAAGCTGAGGACTCTCAGGAGTGGCCTTCTGCAGCCTGAAGACTGGCTAGGGGTGGGAGCATGCAGGCTCAGAGGGTCCTGAGATCTGCGTTTGGAGCCTATGGTCCTACGTGTTCTCCTCACTCCTAACTCGTCCATGTCCTGCACTCCAGTGCACAGTGGCTGTGAAATCCCCTCCCAATGCCTCTCCAGGCTCACTCTTTCCCCTGTGCCCATGTGTCCCCTATGCTCTTGCACGTATGTGTTCCTAGTTCCTCCCTGGGCTCAGTTTCCTCTGCACAAGCTAGGCTGACCCTACTCCGCTTAGCAGCAGCTTCAGCCTTCCTGGGCCCACTGGTTGGGTAGGGTCAAGGGGCCCTCTCCTGCCACCCAGTGCCCCCAGCTGAGCAATAGTCAGTCACACTCCTACCCCAGCGATTGGGTCAGGAGTGGATGTGGGCCCTGCCTGGGTCACAGGAGCCACCGGAGACTTCTGGACCTTCTGGAGGAAGCAGGCTAGGAACAGATAGCCCTGAGTTTCGTCAGGGAGGCGAGACAGGCTGATGAGGGAGAGCTGGGAGCCAAACGGTCTTGGTAACCTCTGTGAGACTCCTAGGCTTGGTTGTCCCGAAGCTGGTCCTCACATGTTTGTTTGTTTGTTTGTTTGTTTGTTTTAAACAAGAGCCAACTCCTTCCCCTTTGCACTAGAGGATGGCCCTCAGACATAAATCTCCCTTGTCCCAGAGTAGGCATAGTGATCCTGGGCAGGATTGGGACAGTAGCTGCCCGTGGTTCTCCCAGCTGTCTCTGCTCCACAGCTTGAGACA
>JADRCD010152710.1:15876-29306 GCA_019843815.1 Montemys delectorum
TCTCTCTCTTTCTTTCTTTCTTTCTTTCTTTCTTTCTTTCTTTCTTTCTTTCTTTCTTTCTTTCTTTTTGGAGACAGGGTTTCTCTGTGTAGCCTTGGCTGTCCTGGAACTCACTCTGTAGATCAGGCTGGCCTTGAACTCAGAAATCTGCCTGCTTCGGCATCCTAAATGCTGGGATTAAAGGCGTGTGCCACCACCGCCCAGCCCAGGCTTGCTTTTTTTTTCCCTTTGCTCTTTGTCTTCCTTTTTAGTATTTTTGGTTTTGGTCAGAGATATAGTCTTATGGAGCCCAGGCTGGCCTCAGACTGTAGCAGAGGATGACCCATGACCTTGAACATCTGCTTCTCCTGTCTCCACCTCCCTGGGGCTAGGAGTGTAGGTGTAAAGCACTGTACTAGGTTGATATGGCTTTGAGCCTGCTAGATAAGCCCTGGGTCAACTCCCCAGCATACCCTGCTTGCTTTTCCTCTGCAGCACTGTAGATGGTACCCAGGGGCTTCTGCCCACTAAGCAAGTGTTCTGCTCCAGGCCATGACACAAGGTAGTCCTGTATAGTCTAGGATAGTTTTTTGTTTTATTTTGTTTTTTGAGGCAAGGTATCTCTCTGTGTAACAGAGTCTTGGCTGTCCTTGAACTACCCACCTGCCTCTGCCTTCCGAGTGCTGGGATTAAAGGTGTGGTGGCACCCAATCCAGGATAGCTTTGAACCAGCAATCCTCTCGCCTGCCTCTCAGACAGCTGGGCCTACAGGCCTAAGCCATCACACCTGACCAGTGTGTTGACTTTCTGTACCTAGTTTTATTTTTGTTATTTGTGGGGGGTGTGTGTGTGTTTGTATGTGTGTGTGTGTATGTGTGTATGTCCACAGTGGCCAGCAGAAGGCATCAGGTCCCCTGGAACTGCAGTTTTAGGTAGCTGTGAGCCCTACAGCATGAGTGCTGGGACCTGAGCCCTAGCCCTTACCACAGAGCACAGCTCTTAGCCTCTAAGCTCTCTCCAGCCCACCCATTGGCCTGCTATTATACAGTGCCACCAACTGGGCTTAAAGCTGTCATCTGTTGTCACAGTTCAGTGAGGAGGAACTCCAACACAGTATGACCCGACTTGGGCCGCAGCCTGGGCTCCCATGAGAACAAATCAAGAAGGCTGTGTGTCCCTTGCAGAGGGCTCCAGGCTGGACCCCATCCTCTGTCTTGTGGACCAGGGTCTAGGCATGGTCAGCTAGGGGTGCAGCAAGCATCTGCCCAAGGTAGCCACCCTCCTCTTGCCTCCTAGGTAACCCTTCCAGAAGAAGTGACCGGAGGCCCTCAAGCTTCCGACCATCAGCTTTCCTGTCTTGCTCAGTGCAGACCATATCAACGCCTCCTTCACAGTCAGGGCTGGGACTCCCTGCAGGCTTCGTTACCATCCTAGAATGCAGGCAAAGTTTGTCCAGTGGATGGGACCATGGGACAGGTCCGTGTGGCTCTGTCCTGGGTCTCAGGAGCACTTATAGTGTGATGTCTGCGATGGAGCTTGTGGGCACACAGGATCAAGGGGGACATGGAAGCATGGGGCACAGGCGCTGGGCTGGGCTGGCTTCATTCTTACCCCATTCAAGTTGAACATGACCCTGGGCCTTGGAAACTTTGTGTTGTTATTTTCCAGGCTGCAAACTTACTTGATGGGTCCCATGGGGTGCCCCTCCTCCCACTTGCTCACTCATGCCTACTGCTCTCGGCCCAGGACACCTGTGCCCACACCAAGGTCTGGTCTGCTTCATGACCAGCTCCTAACCCGCCCATACCCAGATCACTGATCCTTCCACACAGCTACTTTTCTCTACCCTGAGGGCGCACAGGCTGTGCCCACTTTGGGCAGGAATACATCCGGGGCCTCACACTGGAGACAGGTGTTGTCAGTTCCAGGCTGCTACGCATTGGAGATCCATTACATTCAAAATTTGCCTGCAGCTTATGAACAATACACAGTCCTAGTAAGGAGACAGAGTGTGTCACTCCTGGAGCCACAATCTAATTTTAGTCCCATAGATGCCACGATGAGGTGGTCCTCCCCACCAGCAGGTACCTCTGCCCCAGGGCTTTTGCACCTACACTGTTCTCATGTCTGACATACTCTTCCCTCCTTCCTGCCTTCTGTTGACCAGAGTCTCTCTTGCTTTCTTCCTCTTTGGTCCCAGCCATATCCAGACTTCCATGTCCCTTATCCTACATGCTAGCTAACTGCTCAGCACATGCCCACTGAGGGGGATGGGTCACCACGAGTGTCTGGGATGAGCTCCTGCCCAGCTCTCCTGGAGCCTAGCGTTTAGACTCTTTTGGTCAAAAGAACACCGAGTCACAGATACACACCGGGGGCCAGGGTTTGCCCTAAGCAGCCTCAAGCATGCGTGGGGAACAGAGCCTGGCTCCCACAGGGAACAGCATTCCAGGCAAGGGCTCAGCAGTGAGGGAGTTCTGGGGTGCAGGGGCAGCAAGAGGGAGAGCGGTGGTGGTGGTGGGGATCCTCTGTGGCTGAAGCTTGGCAAGGGGAGCCAGGAAGACTGAAGACTCAGTGGGGTACATGTGACATACTGTGGCTCTGCGTTCCCAGGGACTCAAGGAGAGAGCCCATGACATTTCCCAAAGGACTCTGCCCTTGGCAGCCAGAGCCTCCCCACTTGTGCATGGCTTCCTTCCAGCTGTTGGGAATGTATTGCCTAAGCTTGGGGTCCCTGCTCACCCTAGCCCTCTGAAAGCCTCTCCAGGCTGGTAAGTAAAGGCCTCTTCCTTGCCCAGCTTTACTCAGATTAAAAGCACCACAGACCTGCCTGGGAACCTTCCCTTCCACAAGAGGCCACTGCTCACAAGAGTCTGCGTCACTGGGACGAGCTCTTGGGGATCGGCCAGCCTGCCTGGTACCGCCCCAAGTGACCTGAGGACATGGGCCGGAAACCAGCCATTGGACATGCCAGCCCCCCAACCCCCACAAGTCCCTCAGGAAGGACGCCTAGTCCCCAGCTCCCTGGGAGCCTCCTGACCCAGCGGCCCGGCTGAGGAGCGTCCACTCCTCAGTGCCAGCCCAGGAGCTCTGTGTGACTGGGCTAGACCCCACATCCTTTCTCTCCTTAGGCTTTCCAGGCAGCCTCTTCCTACTTCTAGAGAAGAGGACCAAGAGTCGGAGAGGGTGTGTGACATGCACAAGGTGACTCAGTGGACAGGATTCACGTCTTTCTGTTGTAGAGAGTCTTCTCAGGGCCACTGTGCGGGCTGGCTCTCTGGGGCACAGCTGTACGCTCCATGTGTATGTGACCTCATGTGACTGCCCACATCGCTGGATCACGATGATAAGAGGCCTGCCTGGTGTGCTGGAGATTCTGCCATGCACCTTCATGCGGTTAGTATTCACGCCATTGTTTTTGCCATAAACTGAATGAATGGTGGCCGCACAGACACTTTGGAGCATCTCGCTTCCACTGGTAAGTTCTAGGACAGCTAGGGTTACACAGAGAAACCCAGGTTTGAACAGAAAACAAAAAGGACAAAACAAAAACAAACAAACAAGGGCTGGGAAGATGGCTCAAAGGTTAAGATGACTGCTCTTCCGAAGGTCCTGAGTTCAAATTCCAGCAACCACATGGTGGCTCACAACCATCTGTAATGAGATCCGATGCCCTTTTCTGGTGTGTCTGAAAGACAGCTACAGTGTACTTACATATAATAATAAACAAAGCTTTGGGTCGGAGAGAGCAGAGGTCCTGAATTCAATTCCCACCAATCACATGATGGCTCACAACCATCTGTACAGCTACAAATGTACTCATATACATAAAATAAATAAATAAATCTTTTAAAAAATCAATCAAACAAAAAGAAACAAACTTGGAGTTTATGAAAAGATTTTTAACACAGACGTTAGCACAGGTGGTAAGAGGAAAACCAAAAGTCACTTAGGAAAAACAGGATCCATCCCCAGAACCGTGGGCGTGTGCTTCTCGAGATCCGAGGGATGAAGTGTGTATAGTTTCAGTTTTAGGAGTATTTATTTTTATTTATAGGTGTGTATGTGTGCCTGAGGAGCGTGTATGCACACCATGTGTGTGCTGTGGCCTCGGAGAGTAGAAGAGGTCTTGCTGTTACGAACAGTCCTGAGCTGCCACATGGGTGCTACAGACAACCCAGGCCTCTGAAAGAGCAGCCAATGCCCTTAACCACTGAGCCATCTCTCCAGCCCCTCGGGGGCTTTGAAGCTCCCTCTCAAAGGGTGTCTGAGAGTCCACTGATGGGATTGTGCTGCTGAGGTGAGGCCCTGGTCACAGGGGGATGTGTGTATTGTAAACACTTCAGAGCCTGCCTGTGAGATCCTCAGAACGTTGTAAGTTTATTCCTTGTAAAGGACTCAGGTTATACACAAAGGTCATATATACTTAGGCCTTAAGCACAGCTTGTCGCTATTTTAACTTTTTTTTTTTCTGAGACAGGGTTTCTCTCTGGCTGTCCCGAAACTCTCTCTGTAGACCAGGCTGACCTTGAACTCCTGCCTCTGCCTCTCAAGTGCTAGGACTAAAGGTGTGCACCACCATACCTAGGTGACTCCTGGAATGCCGGACTCTGTCCTTAAGAGGCGTCAGCCTGGTTCCAGAGTGAGGGGCCCCCTTCCCTTCCCTTCCCTTCCCACACCCGAGTCTCTGTCCTGCCCTAAGAGCCAAAGGGGGCACTCTAAGCTGGTCCAGAGCAGAGGGATCACACTGCTCTCAGGGTTCACTGGGGGAACCCTGCTGGTATTGCAGTGGCAGGTCTCAGCTGCCCCCAGGAAGCACCCAGACACCCCTGCCTTGCAGTGAGGCTCCTCTTTGTCAGAAAACCCCCAAACTGGAGGGGTTCATTTCTCCATTTTCTTTCCTGGGGCTGAGAACGCTCACCGAAGGCTGAACCGCTTGCTGGTAATCAAAGCCGCCACTTCCTTGTACGACCTGTGGCTATATTTAGAGCTACAGCCTCTCAGGCTCAGAGTCCGGGTGTGGCTGCGCCTGCGGCTGCTTCCTGAGCTCAAGGAAGTTTCCATCTGCTTCCCCTCCTGCCTAGGCCAGGGGCAACTGCAAGTTGTGCTAGCAGCAGGCTGCACAAAGCACCCGTCCTCGTCCTCTCAGTGTCTCCAAGCCTCGGGAATCACCGACTGTGTCCCCGACTGGAAGAGGGAGTGCAGCCGGGCTATTCCTTCAGGGACCCTGCATCTCCTGAGAGTCTTCTAGCCCCAGGACATGGTTGACCCAGGGTAGAAGAGTGGGGGAGACAGATAGGGCCCTTGTCCTTGTGAGGCCAGAACACTGTTGTGGGGGAAGTAGAAATTAAAACCACAAATGATAATTTAAGAAAAAGCCAGGGGCTGGGATGTGGCTCAGTTAGTAGAGTATTTTCTAGCATGTGTTTGCCTGGGTTCGATTCCTTGTGATGCATAAATCGGGCCCGGTGCATGGCTATAACCAGGGAACTGCGGGTTTGGGGTGGTGGTGGCAGGAGGGTCAGAAGCTTAAAAGTCGACTTTGGGGACATAGAAAGTTTGAGGCCACCCAGGCTTGACCATTAGGAAACCTTGGACTTTTTTTTAAGGGGAGGAGGCAATATGGCTCTGCTGGCAAAGCTACTTGCCATCAAGCATAACTTCCCGAGTTGATCCCAGGAGCCACACAATGAAAGGCAAAAGCTGACCCCCAAGAGTCGTCCTTTGACCTTCACATTCACAACATGGCTTGACCTACCTAATAAGTAAATAAATAAATGGTTTAAAAAAAAAAAGATAGGGAGAGGGGATCAGAGACCTCTGGTCAGTGTGCTGCTGGGACCTGGGAGTGTGTGGGAGGAGCTGGAGGCGTAGAAGAGAGAAAGTATTCGGTGTGGTGGTGGTGGTGGTGGGGGCTGCCTGGCAATTGGCCACAGAGCTGGGGACAGGTGGCTTTAGCTTAGAGAAGCTTCTGTGGGTCACCAGGATAGGAGGGAGGGACTCCAGATATGGAGAAGAGCCTTCTGCTATCCAGGGAGAGGCACCAGCCATACATGGAGGGTCACCCTGCCTGCTTGGTTAGGTGACAGCGGGAGGGAGGGGCAGAAACCAGAGGCGTCTGCGGGAGCCCAGGGCTTCTCCCAGGGAGTCAGTCCCAGTGAAGTCAGGAACCAAGCACAGGTGACCCGCTGCTGGAGGCCAGGGACACAAACACTGTGTGTGTGTGTGTGGGGGGGGGGGGGGGGGGGGCAGGAGAGGACAGTCCCCAAATGATGGAAAGCTGGGGTGGAGAAGGCCGGTTCCAGGAGCTGTGGGGGGTGGGGAGGAGCGTGCATGGGTGTGTGGGAACCCAAGGTACACAGGATGGATGTCAGTGTCTCACCCGGGAAAGCGATGCGCTCCACACTTGATTACTGTTGGCTTCCAGGAATGTGCCAGTGATCCCACCAGCATGGGCACCAGCAGGGTGCATGTGTGCCCTCAGGACCCAGATCTATCTTTAATTCACACCCATGAGGTTTAGACTTTGGGGTGGAGGTGTCGAGCAAGGACCTCTTGCTCATGCAGCACCGGGCACTTAAGATGACTACGGAAGAAAGGAAATGTTCCGGTGCTGTAGCGAGCTGGTAGAGTGAGCTGCTCTGATCTCTGGCCTGCAGACTTGCAGGACACGGCTCGGGTGGCGGTCTCCAGAACCAGGAAAAGCACCTGGTACTCCTGAGGCTCTGGATTTGCTGAACCGAGAGCAGGAGACAATTCCTTTGTCTCAGCCTTGGTGGCTTCTGGTTGTCACGACCAGTGCCAATGAAGAACTCACTCAGTCACAGGGTGGTGGGAAGATTGTGTGGATGAGGCGGCTGGGGCTGGGGCGGGGACTGGGGCGGGGACTGGGACGGGGACTTGGTCTTTCCATAGGCCACCAGATGACCTGGTAGAACTTGTCTTTTGACCACTACATGAACTGTGGTGTGTGTGCACCCTCCCTATAGAAAGAAAGAAATGAATGAATGCATAAATAAATGAATGCAATACAAATTTTAAGAATTTTTTTTTCCAGAGGCCCTGCCCTGTGACATTGAGAGATGTGACCCCAGAGGTCATACATACAACCTGCACATCCTGTGGGAATTCTGTTATTTCTGTCACTCAGAAGGGGGCACAGCCCGCAGCTGGGAAGAATGCCTGACGCCCCACCCACTCTGCTTACATCAGAAGTGAAAACAAGGAAAGCCATAGACTTTGCCAAAATGAGCCAGATTTTGAAGCTCAGACATGTGGATCAGCCATGCGCCATGAAACTTCCCGGCTTCTGTGTGGCCTCCCCACAGCCTTGTCCCAGCCAAGGAAACAACTCAAGAGCAAGTATCTGAATGCTGTATAAGAACAGGAGGGGCAGGGACAGGAGACAGCTCAGTCTATAGTGTACTTGTTGCACAAACATGAGAGCATGAGTTCGAATCCCCAGACCCTGTGGGCATGAGTTTGAATTCTCAGACCCCATTGAAAAGCCAGATGTGGTATCACATGGATCCCTGGCTTGGAGGCCAGATGATCTAGCTCCAGGTTCAAAGAAACCCTGTCTGCAAATCAAGGTGGAGCATGAGAGAGGAAGATGCTCGACAGCAGGTTCTGTGTCCTCTACGCATGTACCTACACACACATGCATGCATGTGAACACATGCACCCCCTCCCCCACATACATACAGGACTAGACAATAGGATCAGCAGAAGTCAGTGAGAAGCTCAGGGCCTTCACACATGTCCCTGTGGTGCCTACACTGTACCAAGTGCAGACACCGGTCAGTTCCTAGCACCTCATCACTATTTACCTGCTATCTTCTGTTTAGGTTTTTGAGACACGGTCTCACGTAGCCCAGGCTGGCCTTGAGCTTAGTAAGTAACTGAAGGTGACCCTGGTCTTCTGAAAGCCTGCTTCCTCTTCCATAGTGGTGGGATGTGTGGTACTGTGAGTTAAACCCAGGACTTCCTGCACGCTAAGCAGCACTTTACCAACGGAGCCACAGCCACCGCGGCTCTGAGCGAGATGCTTTTAGCCGCTCTCTGTTTTGTGTCCTTTCTGAGAGCTCCATTTTGCTGATGACCTGGTGACATGGGGGAGCAGAGTTCAATCCAAGCCGAGTCCTGGACTAGGGAGATACAGTTCCCAGGAGGGTGCTGTCACCCTGAGATACCTGCGGACAGAGGAAAAGGGACGGTTTCTTTCCTCTACTTGGCAGCAAAAGTAAGCCTGCTTCTACAGGCATGTCCTAGCCTGCAGCTCCGGGGTGTGGACATTGCAGTGCCTGGGGACTTTGGTGGTGAGTTCAGCGGGGCTGGGCCCAGTCACTGACCCAGGCAGCTCCCTATGCCCTCTATCCTCACAGAACCAAGTGAGCATCTTGACCCTGGTAACTGACAGCTGGGTGATGCTCAAACCCATGGTTTCTCTGCACAGTTCACACAGGAGGAGAGCAGGGTGCCAGAGCCCAAGGCCTGAAGGCAACTGTGACTCCAGAGGTGCCCTCTCTCAGAGGACACACTCTCTAGTGGGCTCCCCACCCTCCTGTAAAGAGGATGGGAAGGGACAGCTGGCACAGGTGCCAGAGAACTTCCTCACAAACACACTGAGGTCAAATAAAACCAAGGTGAGAGTTGATGGGGTCGGTCAAAGTTCTAATGGTTCCTTCCAGGTTCAAGTTTGGGAACCATGGCTAAAGTCAGTCTCAGGGCGGCCCTGGCAGGGCGGCCCTGGCAGTGGGGCTCTGCCTTCCCCACTTCCTCATTGTTTCCTGAGAGGTTGGAATCCCTTTCCTCACCCTCTCCTCTTTCCTCTCATCCCTTACCCCCTTCTGCCTTTTCCTGCATTACCTTCCTCCCCCCCATCAGAGATTCAGCTCTGATACCTGCCCCCCACCACTGTCTCTGCTCCCATCTTGTTGGGGGGCGCTTTCCTCATGGGGTGGGCTGCCTGGCATAGGGCCCCCATTCCTAACTGTTCTAGCTCAAGAGGAGAATGAATGCCTGCCAGCCATCTGAGGACCAGGACCTGGCCACTTCCTGCAGGTGCCTGCACATCTTAATTCAGAACACTGGGGCAGGGAGGATGGCTGATGAGCACCAGGGAGAGGCAGCCTGGACCTTTGTCTTCTCAACGTGCCCTGCTGTGCATTACTGCCCCCAGCAATGGTTCTGACACTGGGAGGTAGGGCTCACTCATATGTTTTGGCCCCAGGCAGGTCTGTGGGACCATGGGTCATGAGAGGGGGAGAGGGGTGACAGTTTTTAACTTCTCCACTATAGTGGCCCTGTGACCTGTGGGCCAGATGCTACTGTCACAATTAGGACTGGTAAAGCTGCCATAGGACACGTGGACTGCACTGGGGGCAGCTGCGCTCCCACAAACTTTATCTAGAATTTACTCTCAGAGATTTCCAGGGTGGCTGGAAGGCAGAGTCCCCTTCTTAGAGAGCACCCACCCTAGTTTCTCTTCCTTCCCAACATGGTGGGCTTTCTCTTTTGCTTGGAGTGCAACCCCAGGCTGAGCTTGTTCGTTTTTTCTGCACCGACACACAGCACAGTGCCCAGCAGGTGCCTGGTGGACAGTGGGGGTTGTGTTCAGAGAGGCCTGGTTCCGAGGACCCTTCATGGATGGAACTCTTGGGGGACTACAAAACCCACAACGCCCCCTGCTGGGCAGTCTCTAAAGCTAGAGGCCCCCATCCTCACTCTGTGTGACTCAGGGCAGCTGTGTCAGCCTCTCTGGGCTTTGCTCTTTCTGTGTACACTATGGAAGTCCCTTCTTCCATGGTGCGAGGATACTCCAGGAGGCAGCCATGGTACCTGGTATCCAGCAAGCCTGGCTTCTTACCTCTGTGCCTTTTTTTTTTTGTGTGTGGATTTTTCGAGACAGGGTTTCTCTGTGTAGCTCTGGCTGTCCTGGAACTCACTCTGTAGACCAGGCTGGCCTCGAACTCAGAAATTCACCTGCCTCTGCCTCCCAAGTGCTGGGATTAAAGGCGTGCGCCACCATGCCGGCTATTTCTGTGCCCTTTTAAGGGTGGCCTACTAGCCCAGTGGACACAAGTATCCTTGAAGCCGTGGAGCCTTGGGTCTCATACTCGGGCTTAGGGGACTCTTAACTCTGAGCCTTGGGGACCACCTGCACAGCAGTTCATTGTCACTGTGCGACAGCCACATCTGGAGCCAGAGATGCTGGGCACATACTTGCTCCCTCTTTCTTTCCCAGGCCGGACAGGTAAGAAAGGCAGGGGCAGGGCTGACAGAGGACACCCGGATGTCCCCTCCCTTCCCTTAAACCCCAGCTGGGCTGGCCAGGGCAGGATTTTGTTTGCCGAGGAGAAAGTTTCTTGAGAGACATCCCAGCAGGTTGTCAGGCAGTTGAAGGAGACCACGGGGAGGGAGGGTGAAGGGGTGGTCAGCAGGTGGGAGGAGACCCCGCCCCCCACCCCCCAAGCAGACAAACAATCCCTACCTCATCCCATCCCTTCTGGGGCCTCAAGTTCCTCTTTGGTAAAGTGGGGATAAGGTTGCCCCGTCCCTCCTAGAGATGGGGGAAATCACCAGAAAACACCCACAGCCCACAAGACTGAAGACACAGAATGCACAGTTCGGTGATATTATTAGGTTCCCTGCTTTAAGCCCAGCTCCCTACTGCTCCCAGTGAAACCCAGCTCCTGCGTGGACCCCATGGCTCCCGTGCCTGTTCCTGGCTCCTGCTTACTCTGCTCCAGTCACACTGGTCTCCAGACTGGACCAGGCTCTCCCTGCCTCAGGACTGTGTCTTCTGCTGGAAGAAGCTCTCTCCTCTCCTAGGACTGACCCTTATGCATTTTGGGATCTCAGCTTAAAAGTTATGTACATGGGGAGGCCTTCCCCGCTGGCCTTCGTTGAAGCAGTAGCCATCCAGACTGGTTTGCTGTGGTGTCCCAGGCTTAGGATGGGGCCTGACCTGAGCACAGGACACTTGCATAAGTAAGTCGGAAAGTAAGGGGGGGGGGAAGTCCTTGGCTACTGTGTGCAAGGCCCTGGGTTCAGTTCTTCAAACCAGACATTGAATACGAATCCCTCTTCTTCAGAATCTCAGACCCCCTTTATCAGGGCCCTGGGGAGCCCTGAGCTCTAGTTCTTTCTGAGACAGGAACAAGGTGACATAGAGACGTCTGCTGTTACAGCCAGCTAGTCCTCAGACCCAGGGTTCAGAAGCTCGGCCACACCCACCATGTGGTTCTCCTGCATCCTTAGGAACTCCCTTTCCATGCAGACAAAGGCACATTTCCTCCACCTCACCAAGAGGGTCCTAGTAGCCAAAGCTAAGTCTATGCCCTCTGTCTGGTACTGCATTTGCTCGGGCTCCTCTCCCTAGGAGAGGAGACTCCAGCACACTGTCAAAACTGTCAAACAATTTCCTTGCCAGGTCTTTACAAGAATCCAAGGCCTCAGTGCCCAGTGCCAAGCACCCACTTAAGACAATACCTCCAGGGCTGTGGGTCTGCCCGGCGCCCGTGTCTTTCCTCAGCCTTATATAGGCAAAGGCCGGGGAATCCCTGCCCAGGTCTGGGATGGAGTCCCAAGGGACCCACTGAGCCTGGAGCTCCCACCTCTGACTCTGCCAGCCCCTGGCCAGGTGGGTGGGGGTGGCTGCCCATCTGGTAACACTGGGGTGAGTCCATGGCCTTCTGGAGTCCCAGTGACCGGGGCAGCGCAGGCTCTTACCAAATAAGGCCCGGGCAGCGGGGCTTGGCCAGGCTCTGCAGCTGCTCGCCCTGCCTGCAGGGCTCACCCGGCACAGATTCCCTCGCACTGGCTCTAAGAGCCCCCCTGCAGTGGCACCCAGCGCTGTTCTGTATCTGTATCCCTTTTTAGAGGAACTTACAGTTGGAGGTTTACAGTGTTCAACTAGAGCCCTGAGAACGGGGACATGCAAGGGCCCTGGGGTCCTGACTGCAGCAGGGACCTTAAAAAATGGTTGAGGCATGATGCCCCGTCCCCTCCAAGGACACGAAGGCCCCCGTTCCCACATGTCCTAGGGTAGGAATGAGCCACTTTGCAATGTCTTCACTGTAGGGCTTAGGGGCAAGGTTTGCCAAAGGACAGGTACAAGTAGCTGGGGGTTAAGGGCAAACCAAGGGCAAACCTGTGTCTGCCGAGTGACATAGCTGGCGAAAACTTCTGCCATCAAGCTGCCTCAGAAGGACTAGGACCCTCAGGTGGCGCCAGTGGGGGAAGACCCAACCAGAGGACCTCGACATAGCAAGTAGGGTCTGTAAGTGTCTGTAAAATGACTCCGTGCTGCCTATCCTGGAAGCAGTCGGGCACCCAGCGCTTGCCAAGAGTGTCCTGGCCACTCTGTCCAAGTGCAGAAAGGGCAGCAGCTTTTTGAAGCCTTTGACTACTGCCAAGGAGTTGGGCGCTGTATTGCGGGTGAGTGTCTGGGACTGGGGCATGGCCAGTTGCATCAGCTTGGGCAGAGCTGAGTTCTGGAGGTCAGGAGGGGCAGAGGGGCATTGTGGACTTATTAGGGCCATGGGCCCTGGTGGCCCTAATAAGCCAGACCCAGCCACCAGGTCTTTTTGTTTGGTTGATTTTTGTTGGTTTTTTTGAGACAGGGTTTCTCTGTGTAGCCCTGGCTGTCCTGGAACTCACTCTGTAGACCAGGCTGGCCTCGAATTCAGAAATCCGTCTGCCTCTGCCTCCCAAGTGCTGGGATTAAAGGCATGCGCCACCACTGCCTGGCCCAGCCACCTGGTTTTAACGGGATGCTTAGAGAGACAGATCATAGTGAAGCTCAGAGAAGGGGGATTTACTCAGTGTGGCCACACTGAGAAGAGCAAGCAAAGCGGTCCAGTGAGCCCCAAGTCTGTCTTCAGGGTCCTGGTACGGGGCTTAGGCTTAAACACTGGGCAGAGGGTGCGCACCTAAGGAGTCTTGGTGAAGGTGTGTTCTGCCCGTCACTGACCCATCGCTGCCCGCTCCAGTCTCTCCTGCAAGGTGGGCTGACAAGCTGCCCCACTGTGGGCTCTTCCTGGGAGACAGGCTCCTGCTCTGACTGCCCAGACTTCAGTCTTCCCCTCCCCAGCATGGATTCTGGGGACAATTCCAGTTTCTTGGGGTCTCAACAGTGTTGTAGCCAGGGGAGAGGTTCTCCGGGTCCTTTAGGACACCATGACTCCTGCCAGGCCCAATCTACCTCGCCTACAAGATACCTTTCATAGTGGCTCTGTCCAAGGTGGGCTCCTTCCACCAGAGGAGACCCTGCTTCTTTTTTTTTCTCTAAACATCTCTGTGATTGACAGAAGCCCCCCTCCAGCATGGAGGTGTGTCTCCTGAGAGCCCCCTGCATATTACTCAGAAGTGTGTCTGTGGTGGTTATAGGGACATGACACCTGCTCCCTGACAAGACAGAATGTGGCTGAGTTACAGGTCCTAGTGCT
>JADRCD010152743.1:0-19526 GCA_019843815.1 Montemys delectorum
TTTTTTTTTTTTTTTTTTTTAACCAATGAATATTTGTCAGTTTTTTTGCGGCTCCTTTCACATTTTTGAAGTTTTTAGTAGTTCATTGATGAATACCATTGGTATTTAGATAGGGATGGCACCGAATCTGAAGATTTGTTTTGGCTTCTATTTGCAATTTTAGAGGCAGTGAAACTGACAAAAAGAATGAGGGAACAATCTGAAAGTGTCTCATATATTTAAGTAGTATAGTGACGTCACAATATTCTACGCCTAAATCTCAATATACCATGCATACCTACACCTCACACTTCAATCAACCCTAGTGCCTTTTAGTAACCCTCTTACTTTAATTTTTACCTTATTTTATCTTTTGTTTGTTTACAGACAGGGTTTCTGTATACTATCTCTGTGTACTATTTCTGGAGACCAGGCTGGCCTCAAAATCACAAAGATCTGTTTCTACCTTCCTTGCGAAGAGACTAAAGGTGTGCGGCATGATCACCTGGTATTTTATCTTATTTTTAAGACAGGGACTCAGTAGGTGGCCTGGCTGGCCAGGATCTTGCTATAAAGACCAGCTTGGTCTCAAGCTCATAGAGATTCACCTGCCTTTCTTCTTCAAGTCAGGGGATCAAGGATGTGTGCCAGCACACCTGGTTTTCAATTTTAAACTGTTAGATAAAAACACAGAAAATATTGATAAAGTTAATGTGTGAAGATCTTATGACATGGATACACAATGCTATGCTTAAGCAGATTAAATATATCTAGGTCCTCAAATAGTTACCATTACTTTATGATAAAAATTTTCAAAGAAATTGTAGGCAATACAAAACTGGAGAGACATTCCATGTTCATAGATTAGGAGAATTAATATTGTTTAAAAGTCCAAAATAGACAAAATGATCTTCAGATTCCGTGCAATCCCTATCCAAATACCAGTGATATTTGTCAACAAACTACTAAAACTTCTAAAATGTTTAAGTAGCCACAAAACTGTCAAATATCCATGGGTGCCTTGGGCAAAAAAAAAAGAACCCAGCACACTGAATTATACTTTATAATTTCAAAATCGATTAAAATGACATTGCGACCAAACAGCACGGAAATAGAGATTACTTGAAGACAACTGAAAGCCACCATGCCTGTGGCCAGCTGACTCAACAGACACACTAAGAACATGGCTTGAATAAAGAATGATCAGCATTTCCATAGTGATACTGGGAAAATCTATCTACACACACACAAGAATACCATGAGGCCCCTATTTCTTGGTTCACAAAAATCTACTCAAAATGGATAAAGCACTTATATGTGTGATGTGATATACTTAAACTACACACGAGGAGAAAACCTAGAGGGGATGCTTCAAGATGCTGCCTGGGCACAAACTGCCTAGGAGGAGTCTGGAGAAACCCAGGAAACAAAACCAAAAGTATACAAGCACAACTACATAAAATTTGAAAGGTTCTACGCAGTAATAAAAAAAAATCCGTCAAGCACAGGGACAACTTCCACAATGGGACCACACATTTGCAAACTACCCATCTGACCCATCTGCTGATAGCAGGTTATGTAAGAAACCTCAAAACACAAGAGCAAAAATGAATCCAAAGAACCCAATAGAGAAATGGGCACTGGACTTATGTAGACATTTTTTAAGAGACGATATAAACAGTCCACAGGTATGATCATGATCGCTCCATAGAACTGACCCTCAAAGAAATGCGAACCAGAAGATTAATGACATTTCACTATTCCTTGTCGTACTAAAAGTGGCAACTGTAAAAAGACTAAAGAGATGTGCTGAAGAGAAGCAAATCCTTAGAGCTCCTGGGGCTCTAAATTGGTACTCTTATTGCAGAAAACAGTAGACAAGGTTCTCAAAAGCTTAGAAAGAAGTGCTAGCCACCGCACTAAGTACTAGGAGAGTGAAGTCATGTGCAGGAGACACATGCTCCTTGCTGCAGTATTGTTCCCAATAATGAAGACATATACACAACTCACTGTCAATCAGTGGCTAGTGGAGCGAAATGTGGTACACGTGTACAACAGGATAGTATCCAGCTATCACAAATAACGAAATACTGTCTGTTGCAGCAATGTGAATGGAACTACTGTTGTGTCATAGACAGCCAAGCACGGAGAAACAAATTCCACATAATCTCACATCGGTGTGGAGTCTGAAAAAGTCGGTATCAATGTGACTGAGAGCAGACTGGTGACCACCAAAGGCCAGATGGGGAGAGAATTACAGTGAGATAGAAACATGAAATTCCTGCCCAGTGGACTGCAGAGAACAAGAATATTACAATATTATATAATTGATTGAATTATATAAATAATATACTTCAAAAACTAGAAGAAAGGCTCTTGAATTTGGTTTAATTTACTAAAAACTTAGACCTCCCTCTCCTCTCCAAATGCGTGTGTGGTGGTGGTGGTAGGGGCACTGCTTTAGTCTAGACCTCTCTGGTTGACTACCTGAACCACTAGGAAAAATTTACTGATCACTTTTCCATCTAAACTCTGGTGCTATCCCGATCAACCCCTAATCCCTCAATCTTGTTAACAAAACCATCTTCACAAAAGAGAAAGGTAAGTGCACCATATCCCCTTCAGCTAACAGGAAGCAAGGTAAGCTATTATAGATGATGGGTGCTGTGTCTGTGTGGATGCACAGGCAAATGTGCACGTGTGTAACATGTATGTTGCCATGGCCTGGCTCTCCATAGTGCACAATATCTTCCAAATGCAATTTCTTCCTAGCACAAATTTAATACGTTTTCAAGGGGGAAAAAAAGATGAGTTGAGCGCTTAGATGGATAAATCAAAAGAACCTGGACCATTGACCAGTCAATGAGGGAATCCCAAGTTCACTCCACTGGAGACACAAAGCCAACACATTCTGCTCCTAATTGCTTCCATTGCTCTCATATACAGACTCCAGTTTAAAGAAATTAAAACTAGGAGGAAAAAAAATCAATTTTATGCTTTTTAATCAGGGAAGTCAAATGTATTTTAGAGAAAAAAAAATTTCCAGACTCACATTTCATCAGGAAAGTATTCCATTTAGCAGCTTAACCCCTCTGCAGAGCGCCTCCCAGCACGGCTAAGTCCCACTCTGGGAGATGGGATTTTGTAAGGATGAAGAGAAGAGGCAAGACTGCTACCTTAGGAGCTATTAGCATTTCCAAAAGCATATACAAATTGTTCCTCTGTGAGACATTTAATTGTGGAGAGGAAACTGCCCATTAATTCACAGTTATTTCAGTGGCGCCCACCGCTTCAAGGAAGGCTGACTGATGAAACCCCCCCTGTCAAGTACCAGACTTGGAGTGTGGAAAGTTCTGTCAGTCAGGAGGGGGAAAGCCCCTTCGTCCTCTCAGCTCCACTGAACCCCTCTGTAGAATGAAGGGAAGCAGGAGGTCTCAGCTAAAGCCCGAGCTCTTGTTTAAAGGCGGAGCCATACTCGAGGATGGTTAATGACAACTGACATGATTATTGATTCTGGAATTCTCCTTTCCTTGAGTAAATTTGAACTCCTCATTCTCTGCCTTGCTTTTGATAAGTCTGGAGTTAAACTTCAGTGGTACCCAACAAAACAAAGAGACACAAACTCTGATCTACTTCAACTCAGGCCTGAACAGAGCCATCCACAGTGATGGTCATCCAGTCAGAAGGCGGCTTGGAAGCTGACGGCCTTTTTTTTGTTGTTGTTAAAACTAATATCAAAAATATTTTGTCATTTGTTAAATAAATAAATCCTCTGCTAACATTCCAAGGTGCTAAGATCGAGAGGCCATATTCTCTTTGTGGTAATTGTAGTTTGGAATTATTTCTAAAGTCTTACCAATGTTCTGCTTTCTCTAATTTGGATTAGGACAACCATGAAAAAGCTGTTAAGTAAAGGTATTTTTTTTTTTTTGAACACCGAGAAACTGTGAAGTGATAACACCTCTCTAAGTACCATGTAGTAATGAAAAAGCCAATCAGCTCCTCTTTGCAATTGTGCTTCATTTAGATGGCTCGAAATCATAAATGCATTCATAGAGAGAGGCTTAAAAATCATTATGGGACAATATTTGTTTAATAGAAAGTGATGGTCTAAGTGGTACAATGTGTGTCGGGAATATCCTCACGTTAAATAGTAATGGAAGAAAAAGCTCCCTGGTCCTGCCTACTGGCAACTTTCACAAAGCTCCTCATTATTGAACTTTCTACCTTTGAAGCCAAACTAAATAACAAGGAGTAATTTGCCAATTAGTACTTCCTGCCCTTTTCTCTTTATTCCTTAAACACCATTCAGGGGCTGAACCGGTCAAACACTTTTAGCTTCAAAACAGCAACTGGAAGGATTGAATTTGCTTCTCTCCAAGGTGAAGCTGTCAAGAGGCAGGGTGATGTGTTCCATGTTTCCCCGGCAGCATCTCCCCTTCAGCACAGAGCGGCAGGTTTTCCACTCTGGCAGAATATGGCGTTTCCCTTTTCTCATCTCCCATGATTTTAATTCAGTTACCGACCTCCAAACTTAACACTTCCATAACTCCTGGACTTAAGAGTTTTATATCTATGTGTCCCCTGGAATCTGTACACATCTTCGGACCAAACCTAGTACTTGCGTGTGCATGCTGTGGATAAGTATCCCATAGTTGCAAAACCCAGAGACTGGAACAGCCACTTCCCAAAATAGGGAAAAGCCCAAACTGTGGGTTTAAGAGAGACTCTCCCAGCATCTCTGCTGCTGAGGTACTAGCAAGAGAAGGGTGGAATAACCTGAGCTGAAGACCTTTGGCAACATGTGTGCTTCTCACCTGCATTTTTCTAATTTGTAACCTGAATTTGCACTACAGCTTGTTATTCAATTTAAAACTTCCAATGATTACCATAATATAGTTTCAGACATCTAAATTGAAAACACATTTACCAGTTAATGCCAAACCAATGGGATCCAGTCCTCTTCTCCTACCTTAAGGAAAGAGGGCGGACAGTAACCAGGATCGCTCCACCAGAGACCCACAAGCATGAGAAGGCTTCTCCATACTCACCCAAATCTACTTATGACTCCAAAAGATATGTGTCCTTTACATCCTAAAGAAGCTGAGCCAGACTTCTTGCTTTTAAGTATGTGTTTTTAAAGACTATTGATAATCTTCTTTATAAAAATGATCTTATTCTAGGTCTGCTTTGATACTCAAAAGAAAATGCAGTAGAATATTTTTGCATATTTAAAACTCAGTCCATTGCCTAATGAGTGGATCATTTGAAGGGCCATCCTGACAAGAGAAAAGCTCGCCGCAGAAGAGCTTGGAGATCTGTTCTTGCGTGAATCAGTTAGGTGGGCCTCCATCCTTTTATTCTGCTTCTTGGGGCAGGTGGTTTTAAAGAAGCCCAGACCGTGTAACACAAATGCAATGCGTGTACAGAGAAAGCTTTCTGCAGTGAGGATGACAAACTTCAGCTCCACTCTTCAGCCAGTGGTGCTATTGCAGTTCAAATAAACTAGGTCAATGATAACGTACAGCCTCAGGATCTAGATCCTCGACAGTTTTCACAAATATGTGATGCCTCAAAACTCAAGTCACAGCAGGTTAGAAAGAATCAGCCTAATAGAAATTAGACTCCATAATAATATTAAGCAGTTAACAGAGGTCAGGTTTTTTTATATATGCATATGCTACAGTTAATTCTGAGTATTAATTAACATGCAAAAAGGGATAGATTTTTTTTCTTATCACTACAAAGAAAACTTCAAGTCAATTTCTCCACCACAGTATCCACTCTACCAGGTCACCCAGTGCCCAAGTTAGAAACAGTGAGTCTTGGGAACACCCTCTCCCCAGGTACAGCAGCCCTGTCAGGTCCATGGGCTCAGTGTGTACAATGTTCTGCTCCATTGCACTCCATGGAGATCACTGCCTCCCCGTCACCTATATCCTTGATTGCAATCCACACTCCACAGTGTTGCGATCCTGGCATCCTGTTACTCCCCAAACAGTGTGTTTCTCCTTACCTTGAAATCTCACCCACTCCCTTTCCCTCTTCTCTACTTTGCATGAGTGTACACATCTTCACTGACCACTTTTGAGAAGCCTTCCTTCAGAAACATACGAGATGACCCGCAGGGTGGTACATCACGAAGTTATCATCACCCACATTGCATCTGGATTATACTACTTGCCTCTCTGTGATGTGCTCAGGCTCAGCTTCCACACCTTCCCCTAAACTGTGCGCTGCCTACTTTGATGGTTATACTTTTATCAAAATCATATCTAAAATAAGTACTCTCTAAGTGTTTCTGGACTTAAACCACATAAGCACCAACCCTACAGCTTACAATAGGCAATGATGGAGAAACGTTTCAAAAACAGTTTCCTACTGGGTAATTTGCTGTCATTAAAGAAAAGTTGGAAATATTTATTAATTTAAGTAATGTGAACTTTAGCAAAGTACTGAAACACATAGGAAACTACATTCTTTTACAGCACTGAAAAAGTGATATTTTTGAGCCTACACAACGCATGGCAATGCTAGAGACACTGGGGTCATTTGATTAAACATTACTGTCATATGAGATCATATAACAACTTTGTTTTTCAAAGACTTCTCGATTTTCTTGAAAATCAAAAGTTAAAACTAGCAATAGCATTAAAAAAAAATCTCTTAGTATCTACTGACTCCAAGAATCTCTGTAAATGGTCCCTAGCAACTGTATTGACACTTAAACGGTGACCTCACCTTGCTAGGAGATTCTCTTAACTCTCTTTTAATTACTCCAGAGCAAGCTGATGAATCATTAATCCATAGACATAACTTTCAGATGATGCTCTGAACATACGACTTAGCTTTTTCTAACCAGATTATATCATACAAATAAACCATGACTATAGAAATGCACAGAGCCTTGCTTCAATGCTCCTATCTGGTGACTAAAGCTAACCTACTCTTCCTAGACATGGCCTCATTATAAGAAATTCTTACGCTGAGATTTTAAGAACCCTGTTAGTGTCTCAACCTTCACTTTACCGGCAGCTTGACGATCTGATGTTCCCTAGCACAGTTCCTGGATAAAATCCATATGTTTAGAGCAGCAATTTCATGCCTGCCAGTTCTTTCATGGGTGGTTTTCAAGACAAAGTATTATTTTAACCAAAAGGAGGAAGCATTTACCCTACAATAAGGGGTATTGTACTCCTACTCCGGAATATGTTTTAACTGAAAACACAAACTAACCAGCACTTGGGAGGCAGAGGTAGGCGGATTTCTGAGTTCAAGGCCAGCCTGGTCTACAGAGTGAGTTCCAGGGCTATACAGAGAAACCCTGTCTCAAAAAACAAACAAAAAAAAAAAAAAGAAAGGAAAACACATACTAAAAAAACAAATCTAAGATTAGGAATTCTTAATGTTTCTTGCAATACAATACTAGTGAAGGCAAGTTTAAGCCTGAAGAGTAAAAGTGGAGTTCAGAATCTACCCTTGAATTGTAATGGGTTCACGTTACACAAAATTACCAGCATACATAATAATGGCTTGTCAGGAAATATCAGGGATGCCAACTATCAGGAAGCAGAACCCCACACACATGGAAGCAGTTAGTGTTACTCCTATGTTTTCTTACTACTAAGATAAAGTAATAGTTACTTTTTATTAAGGGTCCTGTTGTGCAAGCATCACACCCACTTTTGCTCAATCAATCCCACCTACAGCCCTATATGGTGAGGGCTCTAACATGCCATCTTCAGATGAAGCAGTAGAAATGCAGTATTTTGAGGAAGGACTGTCTCAGTCTGTCCTGCTAATATTGGCCCCTTCCCCTGAGCTCATCAACAGATGCCAACAAATGGAAATTCAAGAAAGTAGCAAGAGCATTTTTAATAATATTATTTTAAACTAAGAATATTGCAAAAAATTTTCACTATCTACACTGAGAGAATTCAAACCTATTATATACATGGATATATATATATATATATATATATATATATATATATATGGATCTCTCTATATATCAATTAATATATATTATGGTCTATATATTATATATTATGATATATGTAATATATATATCAGTTAAGAACAACTAAACACTACCTAGTAAAATATTTTCTGTGTACAGAAATCTTTACAAATACAACATAACTAATAACTAGTCTTTTATGTTTTAAGTACAGTGGCACCAGAAGTTCTGTTTCATAGTCCTTTGCCACTTGAGAACTCTTAGGATTTCTCCCTCTCCCCAATTCCCCCTTCCCTCCACCAGACAGACAGACAGACAGACGCGCGCGCACACACACACACACACACACACACACACACAATTCAATTCTTTCCATAGCTCAGGGGGGGAGACAGGATTGCTGAGTAAGGGGGACTATGTGGTCTGACTATGTGGTCAGACTGTGTGGTCTGACTATGAGACACACAGATTTAATGGCAACCTGGCATGACAGCCGCTCAGCTCTACCCCTGAGGCCATTTCCTCCTCACCAAGAATGTAAAGCAATCGCTGAAAAGAAGTGGCAGAGAGAGCCTTGGAGATAGTCATCAGTCCACAAATGCAAACAAGAAATGGAAGTCATCAGCGGAAAACTAGAAGGCTCGTCCCCGAGGAGTTAAAATCCACTGCTTTTCAACTGAAACAAAGCGTCCAGAGAGAGCCCATCTTTCTAATTTAACTTACCTACTCCTGAGATTTTAATCAGGAAGAATCCTCTCGAACGTTTGGGTGCTCTGTCTTCCTTCAACACTGGACAACTGAGAAGGGCCTGGGAAACGTATCTTAAGCGAGCAAGAGGGAAATGGCCCTACTATACCCTCTCTTAGCCTCTATTGTTTCTTGCCCCATAGCCTTGGATCACTCTGACCGCAAAGGAAGCTCTGATATCACTCAAAAGTATTTCAAAGAGAGTCAAGAAGGCTGTCCATGGCGGTAAGCGTATTCATCACATTAAATACAGCTTTCCTTTTTTTTTAAGCAACCCTGGTCAAGGACGCAGAAAGCTGACCAGACTTCACCATACTACAAGATGAAAGCTGTTTGGCAGTCTTGCGCAGTGTTTAGAAGCAAGTCCTCCCTTCTACCAGTATACCCTGGAGCACAAGAGAGAGACAGACAGTTCTCTACACCCCCATCCCAATCCCGTAGGTTGTCGGGAAAAGCAATACACATCTTGGTCTCCAATTTATCGCTCCAACTTTCACAGTCATAAATTACTTCTCAGACTTTGAAACTATAGGGTTTCTAAAAGGCTCTGGAAGGTACTTATATCCCAGGAACTAAATTCAGATGTATGAGGCAATTTTGAACTGTTAGAAATGCTTCCTGTCCCCAGTGCTATTCAAAATAGAACTATCAGAAATCTGAATACAAAATAATAGTAGTAGGAATGCTATAGGAATATGGTTAAACTTAACATGCTAAACCCATCTCTTCAAAAGTCCTGGAGCTTGGGAGGTAATCAATCAACGAACGAACAAACCCTTCAAAGGAGTCTTAGATCATATCCTCTCGTTGTTGGTCAATTTTTGCTATTATAATGTCCAATGAAAAGGAGCACAGTCTAATCCATCACGCATTACCTTCATCAACAGAACATTCACATGTTCAAAGTTCAGTTGCGTGTACTCACACAGAACTGATTTGGTTCAGCCAGGGGCCATTAAGTGAGGATGCTAGACGGGGATGCACAAATGAAAAAATTAGCAAAATGCTTCCGAGCAAACCGAAGCATGACGCACAAGAGGCAAAAAGAACAAAGGAAGCAAGGTGCTTAAGGAAAAGCCACAGATTTTGGGCATGACTCCAGACCCCAAACAAAAGCTGTCTGTTAGGTCCATGGTCAGGGTAGGGCCGTTTGTCAAAAGTCTGTAGGAACAAACACTAAGTGGCTGTCTTACGTGTCTCAAGAGGCAGTGCCGGCTGCTGTTGTCAACTGCCAGTACTGTGGCTGCGACTGCAGGAGCTCCAATTTGACTCTCCTGAGAGCCAGTCCCAATTAGAACCACATAAAGGAAGCAAGTTAGACATGGTGCTTTGGGACAAGCCTGACCCAGTGTGTCAGTGTCAACTCAAACAGAAAATGAAAGGGACTTTCTCGAGCATCTTGTCTGTTTTAGATAAAAGCTAAGGACTTTTTAGACTGAGCTTTTGAAGTAGGCCTCCCTAGACCAAAAATGAGGACAACTCTCAAAATGCTGAGAGCTGACTTGTTCTTACCCCCACCACCCCCCCCACAGGCCTGATGGTGAGCTTTGTGCAAACGGAGGCATACCCCAGCAGAGCAGACTTTATGTCCTATTCCAGAAAAATTAGTAACTTAAAAATGCTTAATTCTTAATAGTCAAAGTGCAAGCTATGGAAAGTATTCATCTGTTTATGATTTCAAATCTGGCTTCCCATCTAAGTTCATCATCGCTGACAACTCTTTTGGAATCGTCTTGAATCTATACCCCGTTGGTATGAAGAACTACAAAGCAGCTTGCCTGCAGAGGTACCAGCTGGGCCAGTGCGAAGGGTTGGGGAGGGGTGTGTGTGTGAAAGGAATGGAAAAGAAGAATCATTTGGATTTCAATGCTAAGTCACCCAAATCAAGAAAATAATCTAAGAATCCACTCGCTTGCACGCATTTCTTGTAACCAGTGAACCAAAGATCAAGCTTTCCTAACTTGTACTCTCGCAAGGTCTCCAGCCTCTGGCAGTAACATGCAGAAGGCTTTCCCTAAGAACAGTCTTCTGCAGGGAATGACTATAGCTTTCATGAGATAATCCAAGAAGCCTTTGACCCCAACAGAGCTCAAGGGACACACTAATGTGAACTTACAGACCGATGCTAGCTGCCTATGCGGATAGGAGGACACCCCTTTTATGTTCAACCTAAACTTGATTAAAAAAAAAACAACCCCAGACACAACGGGCTAGTGCGCAAGGCTAAGTGTGAAGCCACACACATACGATAGAAGATTACTCATAGTCAATACTTCTGAGGTTTGTGCCCTTAAGACCCATTCCCAGGAAGGACAGTGGGACCAAAGGACAAGGTCTGTGTGGCATGGAGGAGCTCAACAGATGAAGAAATTGAGATGAAAGCCCGCCAAAATAAAATTTGACTCAGTGAAAACTACTGGGATTTAAATATCAGATTTTCGAAATCAGGGCCCATTGGAAAATATGAGTTAAGACAACTAAAATCCAGAGAGCATACTTGAGTAAGATCATAATAATTTTCAATTAACTCTACTTAGGAAACAATCCTCGGCAGATGACCTCCAGAGTACAGCATAGAGCCAAGCTGCTCCATGATTTAGTCAGCTAAATAACTTCTGGGGCTTCCTGTGGGGTTTCTCCATTATATTCACCTGTACTATGTCAATAACGCCTCGAGGGAACACTGAAGACAATATATACAATGTGCACGTAAAGGGATGGTAATAAACCCCCTTGAAAGAGATGGCAATAAATTCAAAACCATTTTAATATTCTTGCTGCTCATGATATGTTATTGTAGTTATAATCAGCTGGAGAAGATTTGAAAATTTGTGGCAGTTTTGTTTTAATAAAATCAACTAACTCCATATTTTAAATATTTTAAATATTGGTAGTGAGTACATCACCTAACATATTAAAAACTAAATCTTTTATAAGTAGAGGTGCCTGTCTATGTCCAGGAGAAGCAATTAACAACATGATAACCCAGAACCAAGCAAGACAGCCACTGCAGGGCAAGGCTGAGTTCACCGTACTGTCCCCAGCCATGAGGTACAAGCAGGAATAAAGACATGAACCTCAGCGGTGGGCCACCTCCCTCAATGTAAAGCCTCCCAGTACTTCTAGAGAATCACAGCGATGTTAACAGCCATCTGTCGGGCTAAAGAAAATGTTTTAAATAGTAATCTTACAGGACCACTTGCCCCCGTACACTGCTACAAGGAACTGTGATGGAAGTCTGTGTGCTGTGCAGGAAAAGATGACTTGAGAGTATTACGGAGACTCGTTGAGGAGAGGGTTCCCATGGGATGGGGAAGGTGATGAGCAAGGGGAGGTGAGGCTCATAAGGAAACATATAAAACTGCCAAACTCTTTTAATTGAAAAAAAAAAAATTAAGCACCAGAATGTTTACAGTAAAGCGTCACAGTAGAGAAGACAGGAAGCAGTAACAAAATACAAGAGGCTTCCTAGACACAGAAAGAAAATGGCAAGAAAGTCTTTAGAAGGTTCTAAAGTAATCATTTTCATTAAATTTAGAGTTACTATCACATAGTTGACTATATTCCTCCTCTGGGTAACCCAATGACCTCTGTATCCCAATGACCCCATGTACTGACAATGGGGACTCCAGTGACAATTTTATGGAAAGGAAATAGGACAATAGCTTTTATGCAAGTTTTCTGTTTACTCAGAGGCTAGCTGGTGGTGTGACCACATGGTAGGAATGAATGCCTCTACCTTCACTGTCAGCTTCATTCCAAGCCCACCGTGGTGGTTTGACTAAAAATGGCCTCCACAGGCCCACAGCGGGTGGTCTTGTTGGAGTAGGTGTGGCTTTGTTGGAGGAAATGTGTCACTGGAAACAGGCTTTGAGGTTTCAGAACTCAAGCCAGGTCTAGTGTCTACCTGCTGTCTGTGGATCCAGGTGTAGAACTCTCAGCTCCTTCTCTAGCCCCACATCTGCCTGGAAGCTACCATGCTTCCAGCTATAAAGAAAATAAACTAAACCTATGAACTGTAAGCCAACCCCAATTAAATGTTTTCCTTTATAAGAATTGCCATGGTCATGGTGTCTCTTCACAGCAATAGAAACCTAAGACACCCACCACCCTTCATGAAGTCTAGGCCTCTGCTGCACTAGCTTACTCAGAATTTCTTCTAAAGAACTATAGTGGCGAATGGCTAACCAGAGAGTAGGAGACAGGGTCCAGAGTACAGAGTGGATGATAAAAGAAAGAAGACGGGGAGAAGAAATGGAGGAACAGGAGGAAAGGGAAGAGTAGGAGAAACTGGGATGCAGAGCACTGACACGAGGAACTCAGCTCGAGCACATATGGAAATGCACACGTGCATAGACACACACACACACACACACACACACACACGCAAATGTGTGTGCACACCCTGGAACACACACATAAAAAGGTTTCCAACTGTGCAGCTGAGATGCTACTAAAGGGAACAGTTAAGGTGTGTTGACATTGGGGACTGTTTCTGGCATTTGGGATACTGTGCTGTGCTCTTCTCAGGAACAGCAGGAGTATTCATGAGATACCTAAGAGAGTAAAGAGGAGGAAAACAGGTAGCCCTGTCAGCATCAGAAACAACCAGAATAACTGGCATAAAAACAAAACAAGGCAGTCAAAGCAGGAAGACTGGTTGAGAAGCAGGGAAAACTGGCCACCAAAATACAAACAGCAAAAGAGAAATGTTCGCAATCGTGAACTTCCAAAGAGGTCACAGCGTAAAATAACAAAAATTTGTGATTGTGACAAAAGCAGTTTGTCTTAGAACATGTAAATAGTGACCCCAGGAAAGACAAAAGGCACCACATTTGTAAAAGAATGGTGCAGGTGAACCATGGAAGAATGCTTCCCTTCTGCTGCCAAACCTATGCTGTTCTTCTGACTTGTGCTCAACTGTAGACTTTAGTGTTCCCTTTCTTACTCTAGAGACACGGTTATCAATAAGTAAAGAACAGCCTGTAAAATAAAATCCCAGCATCACATCAGGGCTTCTTTAAATGCAGAGCACATGTATAAAGTTGAAGTAAAAATATCTCTTTTGTTCCTCGTTAGAAATGCTTGAATCAACAAAATACTGACACATACACACACACACACACACACACACACACACAACATTAAGTTTTAATTATAAACAGGACAAACAATTAGAAGAAATAAAAATCATCTTGGATATTGACCATAGTTAACCCAAAATAATAAATATTATTACAGCTACTTAAAAGTCAAACTGTCTTCACACCAAAGGTGGTTAAAAAAAAAAAAAAAAAACAAGAAAAATGCTGTCAAGACATTAGCTTATCTTGTAGCTGACGTCTCCGTTTGCTCTGTTCCAACCTCGGTCATGAATTAGCCCCAACAGCTCAAAAGTCCTCTTTGTGGGACGGCTCTGTCCATCTGTACAGCTTGGCGCATTTGCTCTCCTCATCGTAAGAGTGGCCTGTTGTTGGTCTCAGAGATAATCACAGAGCCCAAGGTCAACAGGAAGAGCCGCCTGCCCCAGTCACTGAACCAGTGACCCAGTGCCTGACCTATGAGTAAGGAAAGAGCTAAAGATTCTCCCTCTGACTGACTATGGTTCTGAACTGAAAGAACAAAGCTTCCAAACGGGCCTTCTCCAAACCCCTTTCCCGACTATGCACAGCTGGTCCTCCATTTCCTTGAGCTCTGTATCACAAGGTCTCAACCAAACTTCCCAGAAACCACTGGAGAAAATTACGCATCTGTCCTGGCCATGAACAGAAATTCTTCTTGCCATTACTCCCTAAACAATAAAGATATCTACGAAGCAATTATGTTATAGTACTATAAGTAATATAGAGGTGATTTAATATATTGAAGATATATACAGGCTATATGCAAATATTAACCACTTATATAAGGACTTGACACACCCACAGGTCTTGATACTTACAGGTAGGTCTTAGAATCAACCTCCCACATTATGGAGACATGGATGTACCACATACTTAGCTTATTTCTCTCCCCTCCCCATAAATTATTTTTGTTTTATAAATCTGAAAATTGTTAAGTTCTAGATATTTTATGTAATTGCTTTCGAACTATTTTTAACAAGTTGCATGTTACAAGTCTTACAGATTTTAATACTACAGCATGTTCTAATTTGGTGGCTGTCAACCAGAGGCAATTCTGGGAGACACTGATTCCTGCAAGTAGAGAGCAGAAGTGTGTCCAGTGGCTTAAATCCAAACACAGTGGTGCATGAGACAGTCATTCAGAGCACAGAATTATCTCATGGAAAAACCCCACAGTAATAACAGCTCCTCTGGCCCCAGAGCCAGCCTCCTGGCATGGCAGACGGGCCAGCCACCGATGCAATGCACTGTCTGACCAGACAAGCAGCACGAGGCATGTGGGGAACTTGCATGCTGGCTACTGCCAGGTAGTGTAAGTCATGCAGTCTAGAAGTGCAGAGCTGACTGCCCTTTCAGGGACAAGAACTCACCTAACCATAATCAAAGGGAACTGGTGGGTGAACTCTCTCTCCCCACCTAAGTTCATTTGTGCAGTTCTCTCCCGTGAAACGCCACATCTTTGGGAAGTTTGCTGTGACACTGTATATAAAAGTCATCTGCTTTGTCATATCCTCCACTTCTCCTGCCTTGTCTGTTTCTTCAGGGACTATACTCTCCAGAAGGCCCTACAGTGTGAGCTTCTGGGACCAGGGAGATAGCTCAGAGGACTGCCATGCATGTCTGAGAACACGCATTCAGTCATCAGAAGGTACGTGAAAAAAAAGCTGGGTGTGGTGGCACATGCTTGGAATCCTAGTGTTAGTGAGGCAGAAACGGATGGATCCCCAGGACTCCAGGCCAATAAGTCTATTTGGTGAGTTCCTAGCCAGTGAGAGACCCTGTCTCCAAAAAGGGGGAATGACTCAAAGCTTAATGAATAACACCTAACATTCTCTGACTTCTACATACATGTGTATATCTGTAGTATCTATGTATGTATATATATGTACACATATGTATCTATATGCATATGTGTATACACAGTGTAGCCTGCTGTGTACACATATGTATGAGCATGAGCATATATATATATATATATATATATATATATATATATATATACATAAACATATACATATACACAAGACTTAAGATTCTGACTTGGGCCTTGGTCTCTGGCCATACCAAGCTAAAACAAAACTATCCTACCTAGTAAAATAAGCTAAACTCAAATTCTTAGTGTGCTAATTTTCCGTCTATTTAACCATATCTATCCACCTCTGGATGTGCCGTGTACAATGTTGCCTCCCGAGTGAACAGTGCAGGATTGATATTGATCAGCTCACAGCTCTCTCGAGCTGACACTACGGTCTTGGCCAAAGCCTGGTGCCAGTCAGTTCTCCGGGGTTTGTTTTTTATATAACTGGAGAGGATGCAGAATGGGATGTGAGAGAATTGAGGATGAAGGAGCAGTGGGGAAACTTAACTGAAGGGGGCTAATTGCAGATCAGCCCTGTCCCCCGCAGCAGGAAGTCCCACTGCTAATGCAGTCCAGCAGCCCTGGAAGCCTAAACAGCATAAACGAGTAAAGGTGTTCGCTGATGGATGGATAGGGCTTTAACTTCTCTGGCAGGTAACTGAAGTCAGACTCTGGGACTCAGCACACCTGGAAGTCAGTTCCGCTCACCAACGCTCCACATTCCTCAGCTCGGGTTCATTACGAGACGCCACCTGTGTGTCTGCTGGCTTCTGGCTCGGATCTGTCACAATGCACTGAAGAGTCACTTCTAATTACACAAGTAAAATAAATAATTCCTCGAGATTTTCCTGACCTTTCAGTTTGAGAGCCCGTGCGAAAGTGGTCCGTGCTGCTGATCACAGAACTGCAAATTGCTTCAACACTTCTGCTGAGCAATTACTTAATCCAAGAAGTCAAGCCTGAGAAGTATGGAGGACCGAGTGGTATGGCTCAGTTTCAATTAGTGAAAACTGTAAACTACGACATGTCTCCTTCAGAAATGCTGGTGGAAGAGAATGTTATGTATTTAGCAGTTTACTTTTGCTGTGGGGCACACTATGGAATGCAGGCAAGATTGGGCTGGCATATGTAAAAAGTTCTGGGAAGTTTGAGCAATATTCCCCCTCCTCCCCCATTTTTGACAAAAGAAGACACCAAGCACAGGGAATCCAGCACAGACAATGACAGAGTCTGGGATCCTTGAGAGAACCCAAGAAGCATAAACAACTCTCCTCATCTAAGCAAAATCAACTTCTTTATGCTAAGAGACAGATCAGAAGGAAATAATTGCTGGCTACAATACTGAGCCTACAACAATGTAATCAATTCTAAAATTCCTAATTCAGAGCATATGAGCGACATCACTCATGCACTGACTCGGGGGCACTCAGCATCCTGTCTGTCTATCTATTCAAATGCTGCCCAAGGAACATTTTAATGAATGGAGAAGGCTAGCTAAAACCATGAAAATTCATTTTTCTATATGGTTCTGTTATGTGAAGCTGCTTTTTGTTCTTAAATATTTCCAGCATGTGAAAAAGCAATTTGGCTGATGATATTAATGAGCACTAAGCAACTTCATTCCAGTCTCTATCTGAATAATTGTGTGCTTTTTAACGTGTCAGTATCTCCCTGCTTTTCTGTAATTCACTGATTGGTTGGGTACCTTGAGGGATACGCAATGCTCAAACTATTATTGAATGGCTTTAGATTTCACAGCTGAGCTCAGAGGCATCCTTTAAATGTTATCAGCAAAAACTGGGCATAGAAAATTATCTGCACATAGACTAAAACTGCACACTCGAGAGTTACAAAATATGAGTTCAAAAATATCCAGTATATGTTTAGATTTTTTAACTTCAATAATTAATATCATGAAAGATGAATTTTTTTTAAAGGAATCATAGTCGGGAGTTTCCAGAAGAATAGAGTGGCTACTACACCCCTATGTATTAAGTTGTCCTAAATCTACCAAGAGCCAAGATTTAAAATCATTTATCAGGGTCAATCTTGTCATTCCCTCCCAGTCAGACTGGAAAAGAGCAAATGATGAGAAAAAGTAAAATTAGTGCTTACATATAAATATTCTAAATCCTTAATGGCATTTCTGGTCACTTTGTAATTGTTTGAAAATAACTAAGAATTGTTAATCTTGAGAGTATAGACATGAGAAAAACTATAATTCACAAAAAAATTTAGGCTGCCTCCATAACCATATATTTTTAAACAATATATAGGTAATAGAATTGATGATCTAAATAGGTTATAAGCAGAAGAGAGTGTGAGCGTCACCCGACATTCAATACGAATATCTCTTGAGTAAATGATTAAGATGGCTTACTTACCACCACGACTGATGGCCTTTTCCCAGGGAAGGAGAGAACAGGCCTCCACACACATGTATACACTTTGGCCCATGCCAATGTCATAACCAACCTCCACCCTGCTCCCCTCACATCTGATAAATAAGTAAGTGAAAAAATTTGAAGTCTAGCATTTAAAAGACATGGTTTAGGTTATCTCTTTAACTTTAACATTGTGCACAATAACCTAAATTAGGTCAGATTTTCTGTTTCTGAAGCAAATACATGGCACTTGACCTTAAACTGAGCACAGAGTTGTCTATGTGTATGATGATGTGCTGTCCATCACAAGTGATACGGCACCCTAAAGGTGTTCAATGGCATGTCTGATATCCCTGCCCCCATGAACAACTGCCTCTCATTTGACATATCTGTGAAGTCACTTGCCAACGTCCTTCCATTACAATTTATGCTTTTAAAACCTTAAAGCTTTTGTTTTAAATACACCCGGGACTCCATAGCTCTTCTCTAACTATCTATCACCCCGTCACTTTTCTTTATATCCACCACCAAGTAATTGTCGTTTTTCTGCTTTGGTTTTAGCTGAGAATTCAGTAGAGTCTTCTTTCTAATGAATCTGGTACATACATGTCTCACAACCACCACTCACCCCTCCATTGGTTTGGGCTCACAAATGGAAACAAGCCATCTTTACGTAGTATGGGAACTCTGCTGTTTACTTAAATTCTATACTTGGATCTCAGGCAAGTGACATTTCCTCTTGCAGACAAGAAGTCCAAATATTTGTTCAGAGGGCTTTGTGTTTCACTATTCATGAGTAGGGTCATAGCTACAATAAATCATATTTATAAGGGAAAGAGTTCCTGGCACCATAAGATCAAAGTTCCACTAAACATCCAACATTGGGTTCTGTTGCTCCTTTGCTGTCACTGACTATGAACCCAATATACGAATTACTACTTATGACTAATGGCTTTTCCAAGAAGTATAAATTCTGTTCTGAATTGGTGGTGAGTGACATTGGATATCTCCACTGAATTCAATATGTCTATGGCAACTTTATTTGACTCCGGTAAGTGGTTGGAAAGTCTGTGAAAGAAATAATGGCCATCTCTTGTGCTTGGTCAGAGATTGCTTCTTCTGTTGGATACCAAAACTCCAGGGACATACAGGACCTTGTATAAAACAATGCAGTGGTTATAGAGAACCTGCACACATCCTCCCATGTACTCAGACATTTCCAGATTACTTACATAATACAACTCTATGGAAATAGGGGTTATGTAGTATTGTTTAAAAACAATGAACATGGGCCAATGGGAAGGCTCAGCAGTCAAAGGTGTGTGCCACTAAGCATAACTACCCCAGTTCTATCCCTGGGACCTGGTAAAAGGAGAGAATTGACCCCCATAAATTATCCCCTGACCACTACACACACACATGGAATGGCCCCATCACATAAATAAATGTTAATTTCTTTAAATTAAAAAAAAAAA